>VWYH01008420.1:1222376-1272889 GCA_013399365.1 Pampusana beccarii
CCAGGTGATCTAATGGTGTTCCCTAAGAAAGCTCAGATCCCCTGCCTTTTATGCATCAGTATGCTACTGTGAGGCAAAATTCCCATTTGAACTTCCCCATAAAAAGCATCCTTCTATAGTTTCACAAAGTTGCAATTTAAATGATCTACTACATCACCTTCTGTAATCCCTGAAATCTTGCTGGTTGTTTTTGCTTTCCCAGAAATGTGTGTTGAAGTCCCAAATCTTTTTTTTAGTCTCTTGAGTATAACAGTAGTAACTAGGACAATCAGTTAAAAAAAAATCGTAAAAAATAAAAGTTGCTATAGTGACAGGAAGTTGAAACAAGCCCATATGACTCTCAGGGCATTGCTCATCCTATAGAAGAGTAACTGAGCAAAGTGCATGCTTATCTGATAGAGGGAAAAAAAGATAAAAGTGTGCAGTAACTATTTTGTCATCGCAGATCTGACAGTTTCTCTTGGCTGTGTCAGCAGAGAATCACTAAGAATTGCAGAAGAGGCCACAAGATCTCATGTACATCATCCACAGTTTTTGTGTCGAATATTGCTGGAAAGACAAAATGTTCTTATTAAAGCATAAGTTGTTACAGAAGTGTCCTGCACAAAGAGCTACAAGGTGAATGTCCTTTGTGTAGGAGGCTGGATCCTCTTCTCAGAACTCCCAAAGGAGGAGTGCGGGACTTAGACGGACTTCAAGGACAGTTTGATGATCGTTTTGCTGCTCTCAAGAAACTTGTCCAAGAAACAAGCCCCACAATTTTGTATTTCAGAGATACCTACATCTACAGAAAATAGCAGTGTGTCAAAGATTAATCTGCCTTAGATGTATGCTTTTTCTTTTTTTCCTGAAGATACTTTTAAAAAAAAATGATCCCCCCCACCCCTCAGTTTTCCTTCTTTTGCCTGAAAGATGAGTGGCAAAAACAATGAGTCCATAGGACTCACACTAAGCTTCACAGCTTTTCCTACATGAAGGGGAATGAATATTCCATTATTAAATAAAAATATTGTGAAATTTTTATTTAAATTAAAAAAAAAGAGGGGCAGGAAAAGAACACCCCAGAGTATTGAGTCTCTCCAGCATTCTTTTATCACTATAATTGCAGCAATTTAATTATTGGTACATTGGCTTAGTTTTCTTTCAAATTCTGTGCTTTTTCAGTTGTAACCTAAACTAATTAAATGGTGTTTCCTCCTGAGGGCTGGCAGTTTTGGCAAGCAAGGCAACAGCTGCACCATGCTGATGAGGAATGACAAAACTTGTATTAGAGTGGTATTCCTGCCTTGTCAGATAAAATAGTAAGTAGATAACACTGAGAAATACAGGAAGCTTTCATGATTGTGTGGCTTAACTCGCACAAAGTAAGATTTTTGTAGTGGAAGAGTGTCTTTGGCCACGCAAATATGCACATTGCTGCCTCTTTAGAGCCACAAGTAGGGTGATACTTGCATTTCATTTCCAGTGAAAGTTTTGACCTTCAGCAAGTCATTCAGAGCCTTTGTGATCTAGTTTCCCTGTCCATATAATAGACACAGAATTTGAGTAACAGGAGTGTTGGTGTGTAATTTTCATGGTGCTCCACAACATCTTGATGAAAGGAAGTGTGTAGGTGCAATTAACACTAGATGAGTCTGAATTCCGCTCTCAACAAAGAGAAGTCTTTCAGTTAGTCTACAATAAAATCATAATTATATCCCTAGTATCCTTGGAAACAGATTATGGTCCCAAAAGGTGATATTGCAGTTCATTGTTAATTGCTGATACAGAGATCAAAAAGAAGGAAGAATGGAATCATTTAAACAGTTTCCAGGGTGTAAATAAGCATTATGTAAGAAACATTAATTGCATCATACTGAATATATAGAGGTATACTCTTGAAAGAAACAAATAAATCATCTGCATAGTTAGAACTTGAACTTTGAAAAATTGTGTGCTTGATGATTTGATTCCATACAAAGAGCTGGTGTTTATTGGATATGGATTAGTTTCTCAATACGGAATGGTATCAAATCTTCTCTTTAAGAAAGCCAGCCTGGTAGACACAAGGATTATCAGCTGATGAACTGAAGATAACTTGTTTTATCATAGCTGTTTTTACAAAAGAATTACTTGATTATAAATCCTCATGTTCTGGATATATTTTAAATTCTCTGCAGTGTTTCACCGTATAGATTACTTATCTGTTTCAGCTTGAGCTTTAAGGCCATGCAGAGGAATAAAGGAAACATTCCCTTCCTTTATCCACCCGCTTAAAAAAAAGGTTAATATTTTAAGAAAAACTTCTTGTTCAGATACATATTTTTTAAGTATCCTGTCTGCATTTACTTTCTACTCAGTAATTGTTAATGCTATAGTTCTCACCAGTTCATAGTAAGTTTCCTTTGCTTTCCCATTTTCTCCCTCCTCTCCTTGAAATAAGAACCAATAAAAGTAGCAGCCTTAGAAGGCAGGGCTCTTTTCTTTATTTTTGAAGCAGTGATTCTGTCATCATCTGGATGGCAGACTATGCATCAATTCCTAGCTGTACCATCAGTAGGGAAGATGGAAATGAGGAGAAAGTTAGCAAGGTGTGTGAAGAATATTTGTAGAAATAAGATCCTGGAAATAGGGCAGTAATGAATAAACGGAAAGGGTAATGTGAATTCTAAGTGCGTTCCAACCTGAAAAAACATTGGCTGTTAGGAATATATTTTAAGTGATTTTGTGTGTGTGTATTTCACTACTGGGCAAAGAAGAATAAGGCGTAGTGTTACGTAATTGGTGGTATGACATAGTTTGAGCTTGAAAATGATGATGATGACTGCTTTGAAGTGACTTGCTTAATGGATTTTTTTCCCCACAATTTTGAGTCTAAAATTGTGTGTCAAGAGCTCTGTAATTCAGTATATAGAGATACATCTTACCTCTGACAGATTTGGTTACTAAAGTTTATTAAAGTGCCCTTGTTACGAAGTTTCAAGACCTGTTTTTGTTTTCAGTTTGAATAAAGATCTTTATAGGAGAAGGAAGGCATCAGAAGACAAGGTATTTTTGTGATTATTTATTATTGAGCCGTTCAGAGCCAGACTTTGTTTTCTGTATTTATATGGCTGCTTGATACAGCCTCACACTGCAACTTTTTATAGAGGAAAACCTTATGATTTAGAATTAACTGTATGAGGATATATTGCTGGTGAGTGCGTGTACGTGCATGTGTGCCTCTGTGACTGGATTTCAAAGTTGTCTTTTTTAATTGTCTGGTACTTCTGAGGTAAGCACTTTTTTGTCTTGCTGATGGGGTGATGGTGGTGTTCAAGCACTTTTGATCAGCCACCATAAATGTGCAAAATAATTAGGCTTCAAACTGTATACTGGAAATAACTAGCTGAAGGTTAAGGTAAACAAATGTTAGTGAAAACTATTTTGTGAATAAATGTTAAAGGTAATTTAGATGATCTAATTGTATTTATATTTCTAATGCAGACAGGAACATTTCAGCTTGAATTATGTCTAGTTTGTCTGAAAAAACTTACAGAATAGATTTAGTTCATTATTGCAAGATATTTTTAATGCCTTTGTTTTCTCTCAGTCCCCAGAGGTTAAATAAAATACCAAAAGTTATTGCATCCTCATTGCACTCGGTGTGATGAGGAATTGCTAAAATACTTGTCATAAGGGTAGGGATAGCTTTTCTTGTTGAAAGTTTAGTAGTTTCATTTAGAAGCAGTTGTCAGGAAAACTTGCACCTAAAATACCTATTACACTTTTATAAGGAAGCTGGAATTGCTACTTCTATTTTATGCTCTATCCATACTGGGATGCTCCTGGGACTCTGTTTGAGTGCCTGTTTAACCATTCTTGAGAATTCCCCTTTGATTGAGATTAAAAGTGGATGAATACTACAATCTTATTTTTCCTGTTGCTGCACTAGATGGTATGACTCTCTGTAAGGTCTAATTATACACAGTCCCTGTACTTTCCAAAATAATGCTGAACTTTTCTTTATGATTTTCCAGTAATAAGTAAAATTACCATATCCAAATGAAGTTTGGCCTGGCGCTATTAGCAATAGTCAAAATAAGAACAAATGCCTTCCAGTTGCAAAACAGTTCATCATTAATAGTCCTCCTTAATGGTGGAGAAATTATTTTTTTATTGAGGTTCTTGTCAGATTAGCATAGCTGCAAATAAGCATTAGATGTGCCTGTAAGGAAGCTGTCAGTGAGAATGCCAAAACTGAGCTTGAAATGTGTAAAGGATGTTGTGTGCTTTCTTTGAATAAAAACTAAATGGCTTTTTAAAATATTGCTAATAACACTTGAGCTGCTTTGCAAGTTAACTCTAGAAACTGTAATTGTTAAAGGTGCTTCTTAAGTATATATAAAACTTCGGAGGCCTTCTTCAAATATTAATGAGTCTGCTATGCAGTGGACTATATCCTGGAAAAATATGAGTTCATTTAATTTTTAAATTCATGTTAATAATGTAATTCTAATGTCTACTGACATTTTACAACTTAAGTGTCAAGACTATCCTTCATATCTAGAGACTCTAAGTCTTCTGCTTGGTGCTGACAAGCCCATCTTCAGTCTGAATATAATCTACTGAAGTAGTGTGGGATTGGGGATCTCATGGTTTTCACAGAAATGTTCAGAATTTAATACCAAAGAACACTGAAACAATGTACAGGAACTGAAGACCATGTGGACTTGAGCTGGAATTGTGTTAACATTCTTTCTCAGGGAAGGGTCTGCAAATGGGAAATGTATTTGCCAGGTCAGTTATTGGAAGTGAATGCGTTGTTGCACAAGCATATTTGGTAGTATGAGGTAATTTAACTATTTTTCTTCTAATTGGGCAAATTATTAGTACAGTAACTTTCACTCTAAATGTACTGATTTTTTTTTTGTTTCCAGTTTGCTGTATCTCATCCTCACTTACCTGCATTAAATAGCACTTAATGCATAACGTGGCTAATGAGTAGTTAATAAATGAATGTGTCCATATCAATGACATACCGCATTTTTAATATGATGTTTGTTGAGACTAAGAAAACATCTGTTCACACACGAAACATTGACTACAGTTAGCATGTGTGAAGATAAAACTAAAGTAATCTTTATGCTTTCATTTCATATTTGGAGGACTGTAGGAATAGGAAGCATGATGGCGCAAAAAGTGTTTGACCCTTCACTAACAAGCCTTACTGAGATTTTTCAGAAAGGGTAGGCACGGGAATAGCTGGAGAATTTGGTTTTTGCTGAAAGTCTATTGCTCCGTTTATACATTAGCATTAGATAGTATGGGAAGAACGATGAAAGTAAAAAATTACAGCTCTGTAGAACTGCAGAATGTTACTGTAGATAGGCTGCAAGATTAAAGAGCTGTCTTGGCATGTTACAATTCAAAGACCAGCAGCCTCATCTGCCTTTCTATCCTAAGTTTTTACATACTTCAGATATCAGACTATGATGTGGGTTAAATCACAGTATTTTGTCTAGGTTTTCCTCAATATTTTCTTTTTATCCTTTTGTTCTATCATTATCCTTTTTTCTTTCTCTTGGCTTGGCTCTAAGTTCTCACTTTTGTGGTTATTGGGGTAATTTGAGAAAGATATACCAATATTGGTTGGGTGCATTTATACAAATGAGCATGCACAACAGTAGATCCCAAAACTCGGATGCTAAAGTCTCTGTGGTAGATGTTAGATAACACTGGGCTGGCCAGTATTGCACTAAAAGTTTCTGAGGTAACTGTGTGAGATCTGCAAGTCATGTTTGCTTTCATGGAGCTTTATGAGGCTTCAGCAAAGAGGGACGTAATGTTTAGTGTGATGAAAACACAGTGGGCTGTAATATTTGACGTTTGGAAAAAAACAAGATGACTTCATTAGTTTATTGCGTAGGTTTATTAGATAAAGTAAAAACAAAACAAACATGAAACAGCTCTATATAGCAGCACTGTAATACTTATGAAAACCAGTTTTCATGAAGAGTCAAAGAGAAAAATCATCCATTCTTTTCCTCTGCAAGTAGGAGGGTACTCAATGGCTGGTGGTGAACCAACAATTCCATTCTGGAGGGGAGCTTTTATTTTATTTCCTGTTATGGTTAGAAAATGTCTTTGTTCAAAGTCTTATTTTATTCTGTGATGAGAGTTCAGCAAAGGTTCTTAAATTGGCTTAACTTCTCAGTCATGCTTGAGAAATCTCTGTTATGGTCTGTCTTCAAAATATGGTGTTCAGGGAGATGTTGATGTTTGTGCTGAATGTTGTTAGAAAATGAGAACATTACAGGATACTTTGACTTCTCCTGTCCAATATTCAGCAATCCCCAAATATTGACTTCATTTAAGGGTGGTCTAATCTTCTGTGCTGTGGAGTTATTAAGTTGAGGGATCATCTGCTGTGCAATTGATAATTCCTGCTAAAAACTTCAGTTCCTTTGCTGATTTCAAGATTAAACCGTTGTCTGATATCCCTTTCCCTTAAGTAAAAATTGTTCTGTTTTGGTCAATTCTTCTGTTTGGATAAGTTTGATGTAGTACATCCAGTTCTGATGGTTTTTCTGCATCTTTGTTTTTCATCCAATCTCAATACATCAAAGGTGGAATCTTAACTTTGCTACTTTTAGCAATAAACTGCAAAATAGTTACTCCCTTCTTGCTATGAAGTGTGAAAACTATATGTGTATTTCCTTAAGTTCTATTGATTCTTCTGGGCTTCTTATGGCCTGGGCAGTGAATGCAGCAATAAGCCTACTCTCTGGATAGAATTTTTGAACTAATTAATGATAGTTTTGGGGTAGCCTGCAGTCATAAATACATTCACCAGCTTAACTTTTGGTCAAGTAAACATGCCTTTCACTGTTGAGGGTGGTAAATTGGTTTCTCTCCTCTTTTCTTACATGGCTTAATCTCTCTCTGGTACCATCAAATGACAATCTCATACATTATTAATCCCATTTAACATTAAGCTGTGCACAAAGTTCTACTGGCTGCCAAAGTGCAAAATTATCAGAGCATTGCATGTGGCTTGTGCTGTGAGGCTTGACAGTCTCTCTAAGGGAAGCAGAGAAACAGTGGAAATATTGATTTTAATTTAATACTTGATCTTTGCTAGCATGTAGAGGGCAGGAAATTACTCAGGAAGAAGTGAGGGATACCTAGAAGTAACACAGGAAAGTAGCTGCTGAACTGTTATAAGAGGGCTTGCTGTGTGTGGTTCAGCAGAGCGCTCATCCTTTGAGAGCAGGTTTTATTACCTTATAAGAAGCTGGAAGAGATGCTCAGTATTGGAACCTCTGTGGTAAAGCTGCTGAACTTGCTTGTGGTCACCTGTAATCTTTCCAAGAACTGTTGTAGTTTAACATGGATTAATGCTTCTGGTTTACTTTGTGTTGTGTGTGTGCTCTAGGCCATGACTGAGTCTGCTGATAAGGAGAGGGTGATTGTTCAGTTTATCTTAAACAAGGTGCAAAGTTTGCATGTCCTTCTGGCAAGGAAACTAGGACAAGCTGGTCAGTGGTGAGTTCAGATGGGAATGTGCAGCACAATGGGACACAGGTCTAACAGGAAAGAGGGATTAAAAAGCACTGTGTGGAATCTTTTTTCAGCCATTGAGGTTTTCTGGACTGGAGGAAACAACGTGCCCTTCTATCTCCCCATGGACAGAAGGGAGTGAGTCCAAAAAGCCTTGCACTTTGACTGTGATCTAGTAATTATAAGCTTCTATTTAGAATTTTCTTGTTCTTATTACTTTAAAATTGTATTTATTTATTTATTTTTAAATAAAATAACTGGAGTTCTTATTGTGTGGTGTGCTGGTGGAAAGCAAAGGGGAAAACAGCTCTGCTTGAGGCACTGGTTGTCTGGGAGTCCTAATGCGATGGTGATATGAGCTCTAGGGTCTAGCTCATGCAAACCAAACTTCTCATCTAAGAGATCTATCTCACAGTACTTGTATCAAACTTGTTTTATGACCAGTGAAAGATTATTGGTCTGTCAGCACTAAAATGGTTATTTATTGAATGAGTTTGTAAGTCTTCCTTTTGCTGCTTCATAATTGGGAAAGCATCTCGGTGTTAACATACCTGGATTATGTTAAACAAATAGAAAAAGCTCCCTGGAAAAAGAAAAAAAAAAAAAAAGTTAGGTGCTTAAATACATACATGAGTATACTGTATTAGTCATTACATGTAATACTGAGCAAGTGAGGCAGGTCTGTATGAGGAACACAAATAGCAGAACTGTCTAACAGCTTCTATTTTGAAGCTATTAATAACATTCCAGTTCCTGTTTACCATATACTTTAAGCCTAGCAGCCAATATATGCATAGAATTTGAGTTTTCTTTCTGAATGTTGACAGAGAGCTTGCAAGTATTGGATAAAATGTGTCTGCCTAGTGCCTTTTCTCAGGGTTCTTTTAAGTCTGGCCTGTACTCAGCATGACAGTTAAGCTGATTGCAGAAAAAAGATTGTGATATAAATTAAGTACCTGAACATCTTTTTACCTTCTAGGTCAATACTCTTGTAAATGTATGTTTCTATAGATAGAATGTTGAATGTAGCCAGCTTGCCCACGCCACTCAACTGTTCTTGTGCCCACAGGTGAGAACTCATACCATGAATTAACTTCGTTGACATGTTGGTGGAAGTCTGCTTCTCTAGTGCTAATCTTCAATTTCTATCCAGAACAGGGCCGTCAAACTCATTTTCACTGGGGGCCACATCAGCCTCGCAGTTGCCTTGAAAGGGCCGAATGTAGTTTTAGGACTGTATAAATGTAGGAGTAGTTACTGATGTGGCCTCCAGTGAAAAATGAGTTTGACACCCCTGATCGAGATCGAGGAGGATTACTACATAAATGGAAAGATGTAGCTATTCTAGATTTATTTTACAGAATCTGGGTGGGATTTAATAGACCTGAATTCTTAAAGGATTTCCAGTTAATAGTAGGTTTTCTTATTTATTTCTATTATGCTCACTTGTCATCTATTCTGGAAGCCATATGGATTTTTACTGTACATCTTTTTACTAGGCTGCTGTTTGTACATTTCTGTATTACTTTTTTTAGTCTTTTTGGATTTTATTTACTACAGTGAATTCACTATGCTATTATCATAATACAGTATGGTCTTTTCCCTGGTTTTGAAATCTGAAAGTGTCTGGAGAAGAAAACTCTAAAATCTTTCTTCAAAATACAAGTGACTGAACTTCCCTGGTTTATGAATCAGATAATTATAGGCGTGACTTTTATCAGACCTTACTGCTTGTTTTTATTTCTGTACCCTTAAAAGCTTCAGTTAATCATTCTCAATAGACTAAAAAATAGTTTCCATGTAAGCTAATAAATCTGGAAGCCTAGTTGCCAAATCCTCTAACTGATCCTGCAAACACAGATGTTCAGGATAAATATTGCTCATCTAAAAGCAGATATTGCTAATGTATAATAAGGACTGCATAAAATTGCTGGAAACTCTTGGTTCTTGTCTTGAGAGAATCAGTGTTAATAAGTCAGATCAGTCATTTTTATTTAGGCAATACTAAAAAGCATATGTCTTCTTGCTTTACCATCTGTCATAAAATTTTGGAGAAAAAGCTTGTTTCCAAGCTTTCCAAAGGGAATATTTCACAGAAGTGTTTTGACCTTTATAGCTTACAGAACCAATTTACTTCCTTTTCCCATAAACTATGTTTTGGCTGAGATTCTTCAACAGCAAAGCTTTAGTTGAGAGGAAAAGCATCCCAGCTCTGAAGAAAATAACTGGACTGCCTTCTAGTGGTTTTAGTTATCATAGATTACTCTAATTAAAAAAACCCAAACCACTCCTCTCTTCAAGTGAACCATATTGTTCCAAATTAAAAAAAAAAAACCCAAACAAAAAACCCCAACAACAAACAAACAAACCCCAACCAAACAAAAAACAAACAACTAAACCAACCCACCACCAACTCAGACTGAAGTGCTACCACTAAGGAACGAAAGAAAGATTTGTGACAACAGAACCATTGAGTTGAATATTAGGATATTTTATATGTTTTCACATCACAAAGTACTGAGGAAAGTAATATATTCTTAATCATTTCAAATGTGATTTGTGGCATTAGACACCAGCATAAGAGCAACTTATATAAATCTAGTGAAGACCTTTGTACTGTAAGGTGTAGGGGATTTGAGTATATTGCATTTATTAAAGAGACCTACTTTTTGGTACTCCTTACTAAATTTTCTGTTGTCATAGCAAGTATTTAAAATATTGTACACTTTTCTTCTGCTATATCTGCCACTTGTTAGTAGAAAATACTAAGATCTCTGTAAATACATGTCTTTTTCCAGATACTGACTTTAACCTACATACAAGAACATATATTTTCTTTATATTTTCCTGATGACCGTTTTGTAGTTCATCTTCATGTTGAATTAGTAGAAATCAAAATGTATAATTGTTGTCATCTTTATTATTAGTTCCCAACTTTGTGTAATGTTCTATGAGGCATTTTGTTTCTCGTTGGGCACTGAAACGTGTTGGGGACAATGAAGAATTTTTTTTTCCTGTTAGCATGATATAACACAGTACTAGAATGGATACTTTTTTGAAATTTCTTATTATAAAGGAAGAAAATTACTTTTCTCTCAGATTCAAATTATCTTCTAGATATGCATAATTACATATGCAAAGATCTTAGTACAACTTGCTGTGCACTAACATTAAAAAAAGAGATGAAATGAGAGCAGAGCAGTGTCAACTGTAGTCTGCCGACTTCTTTGGAGGTTCTATTAAAGGCAGTTTGCTGTGATAATGTTGTGGAGGTACTGGTGAAGAGCTGTGGAGGTCGCTACAGCTGTAGCAAGGTAGGTGAAGATGCAAAGGTGAATACTTGCAAAATTAACCCTTAAGTAAGCAGAAAAGTTAAGTAATGAGACCTCACTTCTATCTGGATAACAGCCTTGCAAAGATGCTGAAGAAAGGAAACTGGTAACTGATGAGGTGTGACACAAATTGAGGTATAGCAGCCTTAACTGACGGGATAAGCATATACAGAGATGGCAGCAGTGCCCAAGGCCACTGCGATATCGATGGTGGCAGGAGAACCTTGAATCAGCAAATTGTGGTCAAGGTTCTGAAGGTGCTGACCACTGAGGAAGATTTATAGTGCTCAGTGTGAAGTACTAGTGTACATGGGCCCTTTAATCTCTGTCATTAAAAAGGAAGCAAGGCAGTTGCTGTCTATGCTGTCCAAGGTAAGCAGTGTGTAGAGGCAAAAGTCATGAGAAGTAGTAAAACTGGTCCAGCTATTTACTAAAACAATAAGAACAACATTTAGACCTGGAGGAGGAAAAGCAACTCCCCCATGCTGATTGTTACTAACAGCTTCAAAATGGGAAGCTATTGTATTTCCAAATGATGGCACTGGTAGACACTTAATACAAGCTATTTCGTGTCATCTGTTATCTCTTCACCCTTTCCTGCTGTAGCTTGTGTTTTCCTTCTTTTTTCCCTTTCTGTTCTGCTACTTATCGTACCTTTACTGCAGGCATTGTTGTAAGACATTTGTAAAATAAAATGTTTTACGTGAAAGAGGGTTCTGGTCTCCTTCTCTGTGCTACCTGTCTTAGATCTGACTTGCTGCAACAATAACAATATTTTCACAGTAACTGTTTACAATGCATGTGTTATCTAGTTTGGCTTCACTTCAAGTTTTACTTAGCTGTTTAAATCCTCAAATGTACAAGCTCTGGTGCTCTAGTGAACTGACTTGAAATCTCTGTGCTAGTGCTGTAGCTCTGCATTCTCTTAAGTGTCCAGAAGACCACTAACACTCAGTGGGTAACTTCTTACAGCACACAAATATCAATAAAGTGGTCTACTTTGCAATTCTTTTTTTCTTTTATTTTGCTAAAGTATTATAATATCCCAACAGTTCTTCTGCATGATTATTTACTTATAGGTACTTTTTGTCTGGTGGTAACAAAATAAATAGAGAAGTCTGAAGTAAACATATAAACTAATACTTTGGTCAGCAGCACACCCCACTAGTAGCCCTATTTTTTAGGGACTATTTATCAGTTTTTACATATCGTTATAAATAATTAATGAAAATGATAGATTAAAAAAAAGTCAATTCTGGACCAGATCAAATTTGATTGTGGTTTTCTGAAACCATGAAAGACATCACTAATCCATATTACTATCGACAATGTATCATTTAATCCTCCTTATAGTCTTCTGACTTGGAATATATTTTTGTATTATTTTTTTCAACTGTCTTTCAATTATACTTGTGCCAATTGCAAATTTTTTTCATTTGTGTCTAAAGACAACTAAGGTATAGGTTAAAACCTTTCCTTCATAAAAATGTTCAGCTACCAGACAATAATCAATTAAATGCACAAACTGCAGGTAGGATTAAACTAACCAAAAAGTTAGTTTAAAAATGAGCTTTAAGAACTGAAATCAGTATTGACTAGAAATTCTTCAGGGACATTAACAATGTGTTTGATAGTTGCCAAGGAAACATAACCTTCCCAGTGACAGTATGCATTGCATATAATAAGTAACTGAAGTAATTCTGACAAGGACTGATCCACTTCAGCATGCCCGTTCTTCCTTCAGCCTCTGCAAAAATTACAAATGTATTTACATCCAGCTGGATTAGTATCCACTGTATGTGCTGAACTGTTAGTATTTCATCTTCGATGTTGCAAATGTAGAGGCCAATACAGACTCAAAAATTGGATGACGTTTATGTGACATATTGATGTAGTACAGAA
Organism: Pampusana beccarii; assembly: GCA_013399365.1. NCBI lineage: Eukaryota > Metazoa > Chordata > Aves > Columbiformes > Columbidae > Pampusana > Pampusana beccarii. The sequence continues at coordinate 1,235,132 of VWYH01008420.1, forward strand.
ATAGTGGATTCAACCTTGATCGTCTAGGACAGCAGCAGGCAGTTTTGTGGTGCTGAGTGTTCTTTAGCTTGGGCATGTAGAACTGTCTGTACTACTGTAGCAAATGCAGCATGAACTTTTTTGTTTATTTTTCCTGCCTTAGGGTGAAATGAAAGTCTTGAGTGGAAAAAATTCCCTGTTCAGATAAGGTGAAATTCTAGTGATCACCTTACAGAGTAACCACAATTCATTCGAAGCATAAAGAATTCATACACCATGAACATTAGTACGAGGTATCAAATGATGATAATGGAAGATTTAAGACTTGCAAAAGCACAATTGCCAAATGGATTGTCTACCAAAATAAACATTTCAAGGACACAGGTGACTTAAAGTCTAAAATAAAAATAAAAATACCGTAATCTGCACAGAACTTTGTTAGGCAAAATGAATGTTTTAGATCTAAATTGGTGTTGCAAGTTCTTATGTATAGTCACAACATACTTTAATACACTTTGAGGAGGCTGATATTAGGACTGGGAACAACATGGAGCACAGGTTACAGTTTAGGAAAAATTGTCTTTGAAAACTTGGATTTCACAGTGAAGCTGCAGTAATTGTGACTCTAAAAACAGTGAAAGAAATGCTCACACCGCTATCACGTGTCTAATGCAATATTTGGTAAAGAGCTTGGGTGAAGCATCTGTGCAGGATCTTGGGATCTATGAGGGTGAGCCCCTGCTACTGCTTCCCAGGGAGGAAATACACTCTGACTACTAGGTAGGTACCATCAGCTTGTGCATAGCACAGTGCTACAGAGGTCGTTTGTCTGTGGTCTAAGCTACATAAATTCAAGTAGATGATATATAAGTTCTCCTGAGATAAATTAAAAAGACTGAATAATGGCTATTTCTTGCCAAATAAGCATTTGCACAAATTTCACCTTGCCTGCAGAATTGATTTTTCTACATTAAGGAGATTGTTTTAAAATTTAGCAGTACATAATTCTTATTTCATGTTGATGTTGGCATTTGGGGGATTTTTACTAAAAAATGAAAGCTAATGACTTAATTGAACAGTGGTTGAAATAATCCCAAAAGATGTCTTTTTACATTGTAAATTAATGCATGTTGTTGTCATTATCTTATATAAATGATTGGAGCTTTTTGCCCCACTCTGCAGGCTCATCTCTGCTTTATAAAATAAATCATAGCGAAAATTCAGTGAAGACCTCCCTGTTTTGTAATTGTGTATGAAATATGCCTGTATCCATATTCCAAGTACAACTTGAAAATTGATCACAGCTCTTGCTCAGTGCCATGTTACTGTGATATTTGGCAGCCAGAATGTCATTTCTAAGGCAGAGAAGGAAGGGACTGAGAGTGGCTTGAATTAAATATGAACCTGATCTTTATGGAGGAGGAGCCAGGAAGAGATGGAAATCACATAAAGCCTTTCCTGAGGCACATAATCTAGCTAGAACTAAATTATTTGGAAAACCATAACTTTGTCTGAAGTTATGAAATGTAAGTGGTGTAACTCTAGTCAAGCATCTATGTGGTTTTTGATGTTGTTTTTATACTGGCATATAAGATAAAATATACCATAGTTTGGGTCTTTCCACTGGGGATTTTATGAAGATGCTGCATAAGAACCATTCACTTTTATCCCATGCTTATGGCACGAGCATTGATATTTTGGTGATGGAGATGTTTAAAACACATAATAGCTGCACAGTTAAATGATTACAAATCAATCCTTGAGTAATTGTCATAACTTCTCTAACACAGGCATCTTAATTTATCTTTGTGTGGAGCAAGCAGAATGTTCAGATTTTTTTTTTCAGGTTTTTTCCATTTGTTTCATTATAGAGCTGGTTTGACAAATCCTTTATCATGTGCACTCCATATTATATTTAGTTACAGTTTCTGGGTATTCTGGAGCTCAGAATTCAGGTCTTGTAAAACGCAGCCTCAGATAATGGTAGTTCAGTCAGACACATATACAGAAACAAAATAGAAATGTGTAGCAAAATTAACACTTAGGTAATGTTACAAGTATGTAGTTTAGATATGTGTGGATGTTATGTTTCAAAAACTACAAGTAATAAACTTTTTGTTTTGTTTTCCTTTTAAAAGTGTTATTAAAAAAAATGGGAATTGAACTTTTCATCTGATTAAAGTCACAGGTGTCCTTGGCAATGGAGGGAAGGGGAATGGCAAGACAAAAGGTCACTGAAGCATATTATATACAGACTTATGTGCATGTAGTTGTGTCTGGTGGAAAAAACAACTGCAAAAATTCTTCGAGCCTATTTATTTATTTATTTCCACCTTATGACTTCTGCAGCTTGCATTGGGGTCTGTTCCTGCTGTAAGCAAGTCCCTGGCTCCTCTCAGGAGTCTCCTACATTTTCTTCCCAGACAGCAGCAAATCTATTCAGCCAAGAGAAGCTGCTGCAATGTGGAGGAGGGAGAAGGAAGAAAAACAGCTATGGGAAAATCTGCAGCATATGAGCAATCTCTTCCTTTGGCAGTGTTCTCCGTGAGCTTAAAGATGGCAAGCTGCAAGGAAAGGACAACAGAAATGGGCAGCTGTCATTCTTACTGTTTAGCCACAGTCATTTTAACAGAAGACAGAAAGCAGTACATCAGGAGTAAACTGAAAACAAATAGCTACACCATCTGTTATGGTGGGAGTAGCCATATGGAATAAAGTTCAAAGGCTGTTGTGTTATGGTTGTTAACTCTTTGACTACATCCATGTTGTACTCAAACAAGTGACTGAAATGAGGTAGCTACTGACTACCAATGACTGTGTCATCAGAGTAAGATGGAGCTTATTCTCCTATCTCATCAGTAGCATCAAGAAAAAAATTAATGTAGTACATGATATCTGAGGGTCCAGCTTTGCTCAGACCAATGGTAATCAGGAATGGCAAGGGGAAAAACTGTATTCTGAGGATAGATGGCAGGTGTTACAGCAGTGCTCCATTTCACTACCAGCTATGGCTTCAGAATACTGTGTATATGCCGATCTAAACTAGGAGGAGAGGGAGAAAGTAAAATGTGACTTTCTAAACTGGTAGCTCTGAACATGTAGAATGCACAAAAAGTGAGAGGATAACACAGAAGTGGATGTTATGCTTTTTAATTCTTTTTGTTATGCTTTGCTCACTTTTACAGTGTAGCTGCATTTTCTCTAACTGAAGAGAATATATATATTTTTTTTTTAAGAAAACTTGCTAGTTCAGCTGTTACTACAGTAAAGTTTCTTCAAAGATGTTACTTCCTTTTGACAGGGATTAGGGTACCCTATAAAGGACAGCATATGCTATCTGGTGCTGCAGTCCTTTACTTGTATGCAGTTGTTTTGGAGGCAAGCCTCAGACACATTAAAAATAATTTCAGTAAGAAAATACTGCCTTTTTTTCTTTTTTTCCCTTTTTTTGATACCTAGGAGCAGTCTTACATCAGATTTCTAATATCTACATGCTGTGGAAAATGACCTCGTTAAGGATACAGTGCTTACTGTTAATCTGGAGATACACTGATAAGGATCTAAAGCATAGTCAGATGGCCTTGTAGGTCAGATTTTAATCATATTACTGAGTGTTGTAGTTACTCATCCAGAGATCCCAAGGCACTGAGGCAATTTATACGTAATTGGTTACTTTGCTCACCATTGTTCAATCAGTCTGTTCAATGCCATTTTCTGCTAGGTGGCAACTGGAGCACTTGTGTGCTCCAGCACTACTTTGTGTGACAGCACTACTTTGTGTGTGTGACAGCACTACTTTGAATACCAGTATAATAAGAATTGGAACCCACTGTTTGTAGGAAAACTTGAGTATTTGGTGTGTCCTAGAATTTCCAACCGATGTAGTCAATCAGGTTTCATATATGTTAAGACGGATCTTTTCTTAATAATAATCAAGAAAGAATAATGAAGGCTGGACCAGTGGGAGTATATGCAGCTCTTCTTAGAGCATTGGAAATAGTTCTAAGTATTTTGTATAGTGTAGCCAAGAGAATCTTTATTTGCAATAAGGACTGAAAAAAAAAAATAATCAAAAGCTCTATCGCTGCAGTTTACAGTATTACACAATTATCTGTCAAAAAAGTTTCCTCATAAGGAAATGGATAGGATTAAATGATCCCCTTAGGGTACCTTCCGTATCTGTGGAAGGTACCGGACTCATCTCTGTTGCGTAGTAGCTGCCAGAGTAGGTATTTATCTTTTCCAGAACTCCAACACAAAATATAATCTGCACTATCAAAGCAAGGTGGCAAAGACTAAGAAATGTTAAGTGACTATGTTATATGTTCTTAAAAACAGTTTCCAAATTGCATTGGAGAAAGTTAATCTGTAATCAGAAACTGTTAACATTTATGGTGTAATGATGCAATTATTGGCCAGGTATACCTCATCTGACCATTATTCCTTATCAGTCTACAATAAATCAAACTTTAAGTTTCATCCTAAAAGGTTAATCTACCTTAATTTTATAAATTAATTTGGACAGGTACTTAGCTTCTCTTGATTGGCCCAAATTAGAAGATGGAATGAGATTAAAGCCATCAGTGTAGCCATGTGAGAAACTGGGTGGCTATAGCTGAGAAAAACTGATTCACAACACCAAAGCAGTGACAGCTGTGTTCCAAGGTGGATGTTTTATGTGTTTTGTTGTGGTTCTGTTTTGGTTTTATGTGGGTTTTTTTGGTTTTGTTTTTTTCCTTCCCCATAAACAACGCCCTTTCAATGGACGTGTAACATAGCTGGTGTGCAGCCGGCAGTTAGGGAACCCAAAGGTGAGAAGCTCCTCATATGCTTAGTTGTTACTTAAAGCTGTCACCAGGTTCTGATGAAGAATGGTATTCCAGCTTCCGTTATTACCAGTTTTTGCCATCCATAATTATAATGTTTTGAAATAGCAGGTATATAAGATGGAAGATTTCCCTCTGGTTTTTTTTTTGTTTGTTTGTTGTTTTGCTTTTGTTTTTTTTGTTACTGTCAGTCCGGTGACTCACAAGGTCTAACTGGGTTGTCCTTTCAAATCTACTGGCCGTTTACTTGTGCTTGCAAAAATTCATGGTTCATTTGTTGAATATGTTGCCTCTAACATTTGGTATCAGAAAAGCTTAAAAGAGAAAGTTGAAAGAATTAATACCTTTAGCATGTTGGGGTTTTGTTTACTTTCTTAAACTAGGAATGTTTTGGCTTCACACTAGGAGTGCAATCAGAAATTAGGATCAATTCTAATGAAAATTTATCTGCAAGCACAAAGTCTTGACCCTAGGAGTCCCAACCATAAGTTTTACTGTTAGACATTTTGGGGTTGTTTGGAGCGAGCTAATGGAGATAAGATGCATAAATATAAAAGATTTTGAGGCAGTAGTAAATTCAGTCAGTAACATCATGAGCATGCCAACAACTGAGTCTGGTGTGGAATGAAAAGAACAGCCTTATGCTTTTGGATTTCTGTTTTCCCCTGGATTGCAAATTTGTCACTAGAAAGAAGTTGAAATATTCATACTTGTGTGTAAGAACGGTGTCTCTAACTGCAGAATATGATGTACTTTACTCACTTCTAGCATCCATGTTGTCATGGTAGCATTCTGTATATGTAGGAGTTAGATAAATGCTGCAAAATGTATATTTTGAATATGTGGGATGGAATTTCTAGTTTGCGAGCAGAAGGATAACTGAATGCTGATGACAGTTCTTGGGCTGTGAGAAACTCAGTTTCAATTCACCTGAATGCTTTAGCCATTGGACTTTCTTAGATGGGTTTGAATTTTAGTATTTTTAGGACTTATGTGGTGGGTTTTGGGGAGATTTGCTTGTTTGTTTTAAATACTACTGAACAACAGGAATTTTCTTCGTTCTGTTCGATATAGAACTGATTTGTTTAAATCTCTTTTATTTCAGGATTATAGTTTTCCTGGCAGCTGTAACCCAACTGGTTTCTTTATGAAATATGGACTTATTAACTTTAGCTTTCTATTATGAAAATGTCAGGGTTTTGCATCTAATGGTTAGAGAACAGATGCCTGTCTCTCTGTCTGTCTCCTGGAAAACCCAACAGAAGTAGTTTTAAAGGCTTGTAGTGTAGTGGCATTTTGAAATGGCTAACTTCTGCAGGATATATATCAATATGCACAACTTCAATTTCAATATATTTGTAATGAACTTGAAATATCAAGGGAATGTTGCACAAAAGGTAATAAAATTCTGCATCAGGACTGTTTTTCTAACTAATGATAATCGAAGATGTCACTTTTGCCTGCTTCTGTGCATTCAAAACATGATTGATTGCATCAAAGTTTCTCTGAACTAAATACCTCAACCCTGGGATTAACCATATTAAGCAATGAGGGAAGCAAAACAAAACAAGAATGCCGGTCAGTTTGGGAAACTGAAAATAATGTTGTTGTGGAACAATTCTTTTTCCTTCTCGGCATGCTTCCGAAATGAACAGTAAAGACTGCAGATACATAGAACCAAATAATTTTTCTATCGTAAACAAAATGTTATCCAGGTACAAAATTAATTTAGTTTTTCTTTTTTAAACTCCAAGTTTATTTCTCAACTTTTAACAGGCTAATACATTGTAAATGCTATTAGAGCCAATACTGCAACAAGAGGTTCTGTTGTGGAGCTTATAAGCTGAGACAAGCATGAAACCCATGGATTTAAAACTGTTAAAGAATAACTGCATTTTCTTGTGATGATGTAAGAAGTTCTGCCATAATGAGAACAGATATGACTTCAGATTCAAAGTTATTATTCCTACCTTTCACCAGCTTTGCTTAATGAGGTGGTTGCATGTAATATAGAAAACATATGTTGTTTCTAAATTCAGAGTTATAATCTAGCAATCCAGATCCCATATTCAAGACTAGGTAGCAGTTTTGTTTTGATATTTATCAAGCCTGATTATATTTTACTTCTACAGTCCTGGCTAATGATGCTGGACCTCAATTTATTAATTTCCAGTAAGTTTCTTGAAATTTTGCCTTTCCTCTTTGTAAAAATGTTCAAAATTATAGTTATAAGCTATGTAACAACAATTCATATTGAATCAATGTGTGTAATACATTTTCTTGTGTATTATTCCTTGCTCAGAACAGTTCTCTGTTGATAATTGCATTTTGGAAGCTTTTGTTTGTTCACTTGAATATATCTCATGGGTTTGGCAGCCTGTTGTTTTTCTGTACAAATTAGGAATGCCCAGCAATAAGCTACTTTGCTTTATTACAGTTACTAGTGCATCAGACAAACTGGCTATGAAAATCCTAATAATTAAGCAGTTTTAAAAATATATTTCAATATGATGATCATCTTGGTCTAGAGACAATATCCTCTGAACTGTAAAGTGGAATAAATTTGCTGTTGGATTTCTAATAGGCATCAAGAGCCAACATGAACAAATTCTTCAGTTTGACTTAATATAATGGCACATTTCATTCTTAATTTATCCTTTTTACTTTTTTGTTTATATTCTTCTAATGCAAGAAGATATTCTGTACATTATTAACATGTTATGTTGATCAATAGTGCTAAAGGTCGTATTTGGAAAACTGAGTTAGTATTTGTAAAGTTGGAGTTGCAGTGGTTCTACTTCTAGTCTTGTTAAGTTTCCAGTCTAAGAATTTTGTCATGCACCTTCCAGTTGTAGATGTATTTAGATATACCTCTTGCTATAAAAACTTATCTTATAATAATATAACTCCTGTTACCTTTGACTTCCTGAGAGCACCAGAAGCGTTAAACAATCAAGTGTTTAAATGCAGTAAATCTGAAAACACTGATTACTGAAAAGCTGAGAACAGTGAAATACTACTGGATCCTTACCTTTTGTGTTTATCTATGGCTGCATTTTTTTCCAAGGTACTTAATGGAATTAGATCCCTGTGTTGCAGAGGGTGGAATTTTTTTTCTCTTGAGGTACAATAGAATGCCATGCATTTTCAGGGCAAGTGCAATGTTCTCTTTTCCTATTGTCTAGCCATTTTGACAATATCACGTATGCTGGGGGCTGTGCTGTAGCTAAAAATTTTCCTTAAATAGTATGTTTTATGACTACAAGTGGAAACAACAATTGTTGATTCATCAGCAGTGATACTTACCTGAGTTTAGACAGCTGATGTTACAAGTCCTATAGTTCAAGCTATACAATGACTCATTTTGTTAATCACTCACACTGTAACAAAATATATTGGAATTAGTTTCTTATTTAAAAGTACATGTTCATTTGAGCAGTGGAAGCATTAAGATATGAACATGAATTTACCACTTGACTGGTAATATTCCTTGAATGCTTTAGTGGCATTTTCCATAGCTCAGACAGTTACCAAAATAGCAATGTTGGGGTGAATGAGAAGCCTTTTAGAAAATACAAACTTGGTGATATAATTAGGCTATTTCCAGATTATGCAGACACAAACTACAGTAATTTTACTGTTAGAATAATATCTTTATAAGAAGTCCATTTGTGTTTCAGTCTAGTTCTGTAGGAGGTTTTCTTCGAAGTTGTCAGTTCATAAAATGACATTGTTATTCAAACTTTTAAAGAACTACCAGGAATTTAAAGGAGTTTCATAATTATCTGGCTGCTGGTCATTTGGGGAAAATTACAGAATGGAACAGAGAGAAGTATCAGTTACTAAGAATGCACAAAACAAGAAGAGTTTTAGCCATCTACTTACAGATGGAATTTTTACATATGTTGTTGAAAAAAAAAGGTCAGAAAGCATCTGCTATGCTATCGTAAAATCCTTTTGTAAGTGCTTTTGTCTTGAATCATCTTAATTTCAAAAAGGTTATAGAAGAACAAGAGTGAGTTTCAAGAAGACCAACAAGAACAAGATACGGAATGCTTCCCATAATAAGAATGTGTAGGTAACATAGCTTTTTCCACTTCCACAAGACATGACTACAGATATAACATTATAGAATCTGTACATCAAGAATGTTGTAGATGAATTTTTCATTGTCTCTTGCTGTAGAATAATTGTGGAGTGTAGATGAAGGACTTTAAACAAACAGAAGATTGTTCTTGATGCAATAGACTGTCAAGATGTGGAACTTCTTGCTGCAAGAAGTTATGGCTATTAGAAGTTCACATTTTTTCAAAAGAAAAAAAAGGAGGAATAATTAATTGTTAGGATGAAAAACCCCAAGCATGAAGAGAAATAAAAGCCTGGAGGTGTTTAAGAGATGCATAGATGCGGTTCTTAGGGACCTGGTTTAGAGGTGAACTTGACACTGTGAGGTTAATGGTTGGACATGATGATCTTAAAAGTCTTTTCCAACGAAAGTGATTCTATGATTCTATTTCTGGCTCAGGAAGATTAAGAGAGGCAGTTGAAGCTCCTGGGATGTGACATTAGTAAGCATTTGATGTATAATTTTTGCAAACAGAAGATTGTACTATTCTGTCGAATTCACATTCATTATCTAATACAATTTTAAAATAATTCTGGAATAATTCTGGGGAAAAAATAAGTGCTATAAATAAATTAAAATACTGAAGTAAAGGTTTTCCAGTGTTGCACTCTTGCAGTTCTAGTGGAGAGAAGGTATTCAATTTCAAAATGTCTCTGATAAGAAGTGTCTCGTCAGCCTTGAATCAGGTAACAGTGAGAGAAGTGAGAAGTGTAGAAGAGAAATAAGTTATGAATTCTGTGATGTCTGGGATGTTGCTGAGATAGCTGTGCAGTGAGTACCTGGCAGCTTACTCGTTTTATCCTCTGCCTTCATCGCTTCTCAAAGCTGTTCATTTAAGAGAGGAACATTGTTTAATACGCTTTTTTTTTTTCATCCAAAGAAACATGGGAAGATTCACACTCAGCTTCTTTTGTCCTGGTTTTGTCCAATGTTCTGCAGTGTTTCTTTTACTCTCATTTAGGTGCCTTGCAGAAAAAGTTGGTTTGCAGATCTTCCTTCTGAAATACCAAGTACAGAACACAAAACATTAATGCATTGGCCTCAGTTAAGGAACCTCAGATTTTATTTAACCTGCAATTAATTAAGCTGAAGATGCTTGGTCTCTAATTTTGAGAATGAGAATGTTTTAAACTATTTGTACAGCTTCCATCCTTACCAAATGCAACATAATGTAGAAGCAAAGGTTTGGATTTGCAAAGAGATCCTCATATTTTCAGTCTCCCCTAGGGAGACTGGCTGAATATGATGTTATTTGGCATGAATTTTTATTGTAATAATGTAAAGTTACTCCTGTAGGACAGATCATGAAGTAACTTGCTTCTTTACAGTTGGTAGGTGCACAGTATGATTCATCAAAATTGCAAGTTCTTAAAAATTCCTTTCCTTTATTTTCAGACTTTAGTAGGTGTTAGAGAAGGTGGGAGCTGTTATTCTGCACAGTATGAACCTCTTGGAAATGCAGACAAAGTGGAACAATCTAGGGCTGGCTAGGTTAGCTGCAAACCCCTATTTAGGTGGTAATTTAATCTTGCTTCTTGTACCTCCTGCTGGTTTTGGTTTTTTCTTTCTTTTTGTTTCCCTCTGCTTCCAACATATATACTGACTAAGGTGAAACAAATATCTCCTCCCACATGACCTGAATGGATGGCCGCATCATTTTTTGAATTCAATCTCTATGACTTCTGTTAAATGAAAAGACTCTGTAATGTTGTCACAGAAAACGTTCTGTAGTTAAATGGCAAAGTATTCAATAGAAAAAGTAATAGTGCTTATTCTGTTAAGTGCACAAGTGTTTAGTCAGTGAGAAGTTGATGATTTTGAAGGAAATAGTCGAGGAAAAGTCAGAGTGAGTGTGCAGAGAATAAGGTGCTTGCCAGTGGGAAGAAGTAGAACGTGATAAACTCTTTCAAAGCTTTCAAGTGAAACTGTTTGAAGTTATGCTTAATGAGAAATGTGGTTAATAACAGCACTATATCAGTTGTTGCTATTTATCTCATGTCTTTTAAAATGTGTGTTTGATGGTCATAAAATTAAGGAAATAGTCATAAAATCAAGGAAATTCTAGAGGTAGTAATTCTATTTAATAGTGTTTTAAGTTTTTATGGTGGTTCAGGTGTATGTTGGATACACTAACAGAATCTCAACCTCAAGCCTCCTACCTGAGGACCAAATTTGACCAACTTACATGATTCATCAACGTTATGTTTTTCAGATTTGTTCTTTAAATTGGAGACTGTAAAAGAATTTTCAAGGCTGACTGTGAAGACTTAAATGTTCTACCTCCAGAATGAAGGAAATGCAATTCAGTCTCCATTACTTTTACTAATTTGAATCTGCCAAGACAGGAGCCAATTAGAATTACAGAGGAGGCAAGCAACTAGGCTGAGACCACCAAAGTGTTCCACATAGATCAGTGAAACATCCTGACTACATAATGGCCTCCTGTCACTTCTAGTGATGGTGCGACTCTACAGCTAGTTTTATAGAAGTGAGAAGCTCTGTGATTCTGTATCTTCCTGAAATTCCAGTTGGAGTTAATAGGCTCATTAGTATGTCTAGAAAAGGAAAAGTTTCAGAAAGTTTGCAGCTGGGTCATTATAACAATAATTTAATGACCCCTGAAAGACTGTGAATGGAAGGGTTCTACTTTTTTAAGGTCAGTAATATCTGGTCACTTAAAAGAGTGCTATGAAGTGACTTACCACTAAACTCTTATCACTTAATATTTTTAAAAAGTTTCAAATGATTGTACATTTTCCCTAACCTTTACTGCAGATATTTAAAGCAGAAACTTCATCACTGAGTGTGGTTTTTTTTTTTTTTTTTTTTTTTTTTTTTTTTTTTTTTTTTNTTTTGAGGAGAGACCGTCCCTGATAGCTGCCACTGTCTCTTATACCTCTGTTTGGATGGACAGCTAGGCTACTTTTCCAGACTTTCAAACTTAGTGAGAAGCCCAGTTTTCAATCAACCAATGGTTAAGAGAGTGACCTTGTCACTCTCTACTTCCATTCAGGTTATATTGAGAAGTTGGCACTGTTACAGACAGTTTTCTTGTAGTGGCGTAGAAGCAGCACTGTTTTGTGGTTTGTGAGTGAGAAGCTTCTCAAAGCCTATCGAAGATCAGCCTCTTATCATCTGCTGCGAGTTATCTTACATATTGCTAATGCACACAGCCAAGTTAGATGGTGTTATTTTGGTGTTTTTGAGGAGCCTCAAGACATCATGTAGAATATCTGCACTGTCACCAAGTACATCTGCACTCAGGACTATGTTTTAGTATCCCTGAAGCTCTTACAATGGTGTATCTTTTTTTTGTTAAGGTAGAGTGATTTCATTCTTTGGTTTCCCACTGTTCCATTTTCTCTATTCCTGTTTTGGTATAAGCCCTGAAGTGGATTTGTGTTTCAGTGATAGAATGAGACCAGCAGTGGAAAACTGCACAGACTTGGTTTTTCTCTATGGACTTACAATAAATGACCACATGCTCGATATGGAAGCTTGTTCTGTCTAGAGTTTAAAATCATCTGACAAGAACCTGCAGAGCTTAATTTTCTTTAAACTGTTAAATGGAATCTGAACATGGGGAGTATCTGTGGAAGGTGCATTGTATGAAGCACTTAGCACCAAAGTACCTACAGATTCAGGAGCTAATAGATTGTTACCTGCCACAATTTAAAATCTTGAGACCACATAAAATTCTGAATGTGGATTCTTATTTCTGTGCGCTGCTTGAGCAGCCATTCCTAAATCGTTCTGCACATAATTTAATGTTCATCCTTTTAACTTCGAAGGCATATTGCCAAAGAATTACTCATACAGTTAAAGAAGAAAAAAATCAGTGAGTGTAGCCCATAAATAAGATACACAATCTTACTTCCATTTCCAGGTTTTTACACACATGATAAAGGGTATGCTCTTCAAATATGCATTTACCAAAAGAAACCTTCCAAATCACTTCTAGTACGTACAGAAAACCTTTCAAATCACTTCTAGTACATACAGCTATGGATTTTAATGACTGTTGCAGTAAGCTTGGTAAATCACTTTCACTCTATTTTAAGCATATCTATACTTAAGTGTTGTTCTTACTGTAAATTCCATTGCTGCCTTTGGTCCTGACTGGTAGTGCTTAGCATTTCAGGTGGAAATAATGGGTTGGAGTTGGAAAGCAAGTTATAGTAAAGTGAGAACCATGACAAGTGGTATTTATTACAATTTATGTGATATGACAGTATACATGACAAGCAAGATATCATAATTAAACCATTTGTTACAAATTGTGGAAGATTTTACATCAGGACACAGTGCTTTTATTAATGATGGATTCATCACTGGACAGCCATTTGTGCTTGGACTAAAAGTTAATTGATGTTCTTGTTTTCATTATAGACTGAGATGAGGTATTCACAGCATTATACTTTTGTTTTAGTGTGTCTGACATTTTACTGTTCCTCTAAAAAGACACTTCAATTATTGATTATGCATTTGTGGCTAAATTTCAGGCTACTATTCCTAGAACTGTGCAATATACATCCAAAGGAGAATTTCAATGAGCAATCTCCAAAAATCAGCCTTTTCTTTTAGGGGCTTAGCAGACATTTGATAAAAGTTTCAGCACTTTTAGGTTCTGTAGGACGGGGTTATCCTTAGCAGTGGAATGTGTTTCCCAATGTCTAAGCAGAAAATCCCTCTCTGCAATTTAACACATTTCTGCCTATAATGTGCAAAGAGAACACATGCTTCATTTTTGCAGCAACCTATTATGAATTTAGGCAGTTACCATGGGCTTCCTTTTATTGACTTTTCTTTCTTGGAAAACAATTCAAGTTACAAATTAGTAATTAGATGTATCTTCTCAGCAGTTTTGTGAGAGAATTGCTGCAAAGCAGTTCACTTCTCTTCCATGTTTCTTGATCCTTGTCTGGCTGCAGTGGTTCTTGGGAAAGGTGGGACTTGTTCTACCATGTACTGAAAGACTGAATACATTCCCTTGAGGTACCTCTTGTGTGATTATGAAAGTAGGATAAGGAGATTTGCAGTAGATGCTTGTCTAAGCCTTGTTTTAATGTCAAAAAACACCACAAAAACCAACCACACAAACTAAAACAGCAACCAAGAAAAACATATAAGTGTGTGGGGTACATTGGGATACAGAAATGGCCTCTTCAAGTTGAGGAGTAACTGAATAAAATCAGTAGGAGCCTGCTGAGAATGTTGTCAAGGGGGAAAGTGGAAGAGGTCAACATATTTGAGTAGGTTTTTTGGTGGGTTTATGCATTATAGATGTGAGATTGAATTATAAAGTTCTGTAGCCTTGGGTTTTTTTTAATGTATATTTGGGTATACAAAGCTGCATAAATGGAAGAAAACATGCTTGGAATCAGTCTGCTGTCTCAAAAAACTTGACAAACATATATCGGAAAACAACTGATGTTAAAATATTATGAAAATAATGTGTGTTAAATAAATATTATTGGCTTCATTGAGTTTAATTTGTGTGTAGGGCAGAACTGCAGCACACTAATAAAAATACTTATATTATGGAGAGAAAAGAAGCATAATATAGGAAATAATTTCTCTCCATTAAGTACATTGAAGGAATTTAGGTTTTTGGAAAGCATTAAGTAACATAGAGACAAAACATATGCTTTAATGAGAGTATTTATTTCCCCTCTCTCGTGGAACACATTTCTGTTTAAGAAAGATTAGTGGAGAAAGACAGTTATTCAGAAAGGCAAAGCTTAAAACATTACTAAAGCTTACACATTTCTTGAGGTCTGTTGTAATTCTTCCAGACCCACAAAATAGAGCTTGGCAGAGGCAAGATACTAAACTACCTTGAAAAATACTAAGCAATGCTGCATATAGAGGAAAATGAAATAAAACTGCAGTACAGAAAATCCATATTGGTTGACATTAGATGTTGCTTTCAAAAGCTGCATAAAATTGAAGCCATTAGCTGATATTTGCATTTAAGCAGCGGAGTTGTAAAGCTAGACAGTTATAAAATTGTAAATTGTAATCAGACAAGTAACTTCACATATTATAGGAAGATGGCTCAGTTTGAATACAATATTTGAGGAAATCTTAAAAAAAAATATTAAGAGCTAGAGTAATAAAGCATTGGGCTGTTGAGATATATAGGCATTTGTGTCAGCCTACAGAGATTATGTTTGCAACTGGAAGCAGTATTTTTTTTTTTCCAGAAAGAAATTTACCTTTAGAAGCTCTAAAACATGTTAATTCCACTAACATATTGCCACTTCTTCCCTCTTCATAGAAAATCATAGTTTCTATCATTTGTTTGTGGGTATTTTTCAGTGCTTGCTGTTATTTACTGAGAAATCAAGAGGAATCAAAATTATACATAAACGGTTGTTAATATACACTCAGATGACAAGTCTCTTTCTTATCCAGTAGAAATCATCTTCTGAGAACGTGGAATAAATGAGGACTTCAAGCATTTCCTTCTTCTAACATAATGGGGCTTTTAAGTTATCATCCAAATGACATGAACTGCTGGAGAATTGCTCTCAGGGAATGTAAGAGCGTCACTCCCAGTGACAACAGTGCTGCCAGCACTGAGGCAGGATAGGTGGGTGTCAGCTGTAGGATGAAATATTTTGGAAGTAGGGTATGCTTTTCTTTAATGCCGTCTGATGATGTCCACTGGGGTTTGGAGTAGGGGCAGTTGACATTTTGATGACTGCAGTCTAAGGATGCTATAGTTGTAGACTGTGGGAACGGCACAAATAATTTTGTCGGGTAGGAGTAGTGGGGAAAGGGAGACACAAGTGTTACAGCTGTGCGTGGCAGTGAATGATAATCATATTTGTAGATTATTGCACTCACAGTTCCAGTCGTAGTTAAGTTTCCCCCTAAGTTCTGATGCCAAAAAGTCCTGATGAAATTGTTCTCTAAAACTATCTTCACCGTGGCTGACAGTGAAAAGTTTATGTGTGATTGGAGTAAACTGGAATATATTTTTGCCAATTATTAAAGTTATATCACCCAAGACAATTAAGGAAGTCAGGATAAAAGAGGTATCATACTCCTACTGAAAAAAAGTAGCGTTATAGTCCCTTTTTTTTTACTTTTTACAAGTGTGTACTGAGTACACAATCCATAGTTCACCTACCACACTTGTTTTCAAGCTGTAAAATTCTACACAAAGCCAATAAGTACAAAAATATGAATATTAAAATTGTATTCTGACGTGTGTTGTGAACTTTAGAAGTGATAGACCTGTTAAACTGAAATATCAGCCTTTCAATGGCAAGCACCTAGCTATAAGCTGAGCTGTTTCAGTAACTGTAAACGTAATAAAAATCCTCATGATGAATCTCTGAAAAGTTCATTTGATGAAACTCATAAAAACCACTGAATTCGAAGAAATCGAGTAATCCTGCATTACTGATTGATAAGAACTAGCTGAATTTTTTTTCAAGTGACAAGCAGCAGCCATGTCTTCTTACAGAAGTAACAACACAAAAGCCCCCAAAAATATCAAGATCTGTATAACTGAAGTTCATTCTTCTGAACTGATAAAAATGCTTCCAAATGGGAAGTATAGCGAAAAGCCTTTTCAAGACAGTGCATTCGTTCTTGTGGCAATATAAGAGTTGCTTAAATATTGGGGTATTTTGGTGAAAGGATCAGTTTATAACTGTGAATTATCAGGATTTATACTGCAATCTGACCAGTAAGCCGTAAGGGGCTTATGGCGAGCTCCCCAGTCTCAGATGACAAAAAGGATTGGGTCAAAATTTCAACAGTGAATCTTTTTGGCTACAATAGAAAAGAAACATATTCTTGTTTGACCTAATTTAAGTGAAGAAAAATATCTAATAATTTTATGAAAGCACTGGGAAAAGGCAGTAGCTACTTATTTCAGAAACAGTGAAAGTATATTTGTAATTCAAAGAACTGAGTTTTCATGAAAGGATGAGACAGTTAAGTGTGAAAAGGTGCAGTTGTAAAGAGAAGTGTATACTAGCACGAAGGTGCAAAACACTTCCTCTTTGGATGACCATTTTTATGCAGTAAGCATGGAACAACGCAATAATAACTTTTCTTTGCCAAGCCAGGTTAGTGAATGAAGCAGACTGATCACAAGCATTTTAGTTACTTTTAACTATATCAGCATCAATTGTCAATAAACTGCTGCAGTCCATCCAGATGGCTGAATCCTGTGCTGAGTGTTCTGCTGAAGCACGCTTGCTTTTTGCAGAAATTGTGCCCACATTCTTAATGAGTAAACTCTATTCTGGAGATGTTCCAGAAGGCAATCAAACTGCCTATGTGACCATTAGCAGCTATTGTGGTGAAGCAGGCGGAGCTCTGTGCAGTGGGACAGTGCAGATGATATCCCTGCATTTGGAGCGGGAAGGGAACGCTTACTTGAAACTAGTTCTAGTCTGGTCCTGTAGGTTCAAAAAACTTAGAGTGATTAGGATACATCAGCTGTGTTGAGCACGCCTTCTGGTTTAATTTCATCCAAAAGGAATCCAGATTAACATACTTCATAATAGAATTATGACATAATTATACCCCGTGTTACTATAGCAATTTTGTGTCACAGCCACAACTGAATAATTCGGTCAGCTTCAAAAAGTGCTTGAAATTCTTCCCTCTTTTTGTCTTAGTTCTGTTGGTTGTGGTGTGCTTGGTTTTTTGGTGTGGTGGGGTTTTTTTTTTTGTTTGCTTTTGTTTTATCAGCTCTGGGTTTTGTCTCAGATTTTTTCTTTTTCCTTTAGAATAGCTTCTCTTTTCAAAGGGTATTTTGAAATATTCGTGATCATATAGCAAAAGATTTCTGAAGTCCTTTTTAAAAAATAGGTAAATATAAACTTTTAAGAAATGAAAATAGGGACCAAGTTATTAAAAAATGAGTGTGTATCTGCTTGATATTTGAAAAAAAATAGTTATCTTTCAAGTTTTGGGTTTCAACATTTCCTTCCATGGTACTCACAGTTTTAACAGTTTCTAATAAAAGAAGAAATATTTCACATCATGGTGCTTTATATTAAGATAATCATTATTTTAAGTCAGTGTTTTAATATCTGTAGATGTTTACTCAAATGAGTTGAGTGGCATTGCATATATCTTTTCATGTAGCATTCAAAACAACTAAAGTGACTTCTGTTTACAACTGAAAAAAGCAGCACAACAGTGATGCCTATGAATAAATGCTGTCCCTCCTGCAAACATACATTTTCTTATAGCTTAGCTTTTGCTTCACGGAAGTATAAGCATGTGCTTGGATGCCTCTCAGACTTTGTTTTTTTCAAATCCAGTGTTACTGAAGTTCAGTCTATGGCTGCAATGCCATTAATCAGATGTTCTTTTGCAGAATAAACAGTGTCCAGAAACGCACATAACATGCAAAGAAATCTGTTGCGCGTGTTGGAGTCAGTAGTTATAACTGAGATAATAAAGGCAGTATGTATTGGTATTGATCATGTGCTGTCATCCTGCATAATTCTACCTTGTGGTATTTCATATTTTAAAACCTTTAAAGCACTAATGGGACACATACGGATCCAGCCGTGTTTTGCCAAGACTCAGTTATGAGGCATCTGCTGTGAATCACCCCTGCTCTAGTAAAGATGAAATCTGACCCTGTTTACCATCAGCTTGTGGTCCTCAAAGCAACTTTAAAAATGTTATTGCAGGCTTCGATGTATGTGGTGCAGTGACTAAAAAAAGCCTCTATCTGGTGTGCTGAGTTGATTTTATTTATTTATTTTTAAAAATTTAAATACTATTTCAGTTGCCTTCCCTGAAACATCACCCAGGGAATTACTGGTACACAATCATGTCAGGCTCTGAAAGATAAGTAGTAATTGCATTAATGTGAAACTGGTGCTTTCAGTGTGTTTGTCCTGGCGTAGCTGGTTGAAATGTAGTAGTTGTTCTACTTTTGCAAGAAAAGAGTGTCTCTGACTTGCAGTGCTAACAGGGGATGAATGCAGCAAAACTTCTTTTGGCTTTGCAAGACAGCAGATGAGGTTGAAAACCCAGGGGAATATCTCTCCTTATTCCAAAGACCTTTTATGTGCAGATGCCTTGCAGAGCAGCACCGCTTATGAACTTAGGTCTGCTCTGACACTGTTATGGCTTGAGTTTCTTTTATTGTGTGCCTATTTTGATAATTTACTCATTGATGCCCTGAGAGTATTTTTCTCTGATCCGTGTCTGTTCTTTTCTATTGTTCTAATTATGTATTTTAACTTCCTTTTGTCCTTAAATCCTCAAAATGATTGCACTTAGATCATCCACATGTCTTTTTAATTCTTTATTACACTGGTTAATAAATAATCATAGTGTCAAATCCTGCTTGTCTTAGTGTTTTTCACCTGGTAGGATGCTCTGGATAGCTAATTAAACTGTAATTTATAGGAAAATTTATTATAGCTATGGAGAACAATTGCCAGAAAATGCATTAGGAAATGTCTGTCAAAGCTGACTAGCTTAAATATTGATCAAGTCAAAGAGAAGAATCAATGTCAGATTTCAAGCAGCAGAATACAACTTCGTTTAGCATGATAGTTTCTCTCCCATCTCTTACATAAATCATTTGACTCATTCTAATCTATTGGGCTCCAAACGTAGGTCTAGTAAACTTCACAAAATTCACAGAAACTTGGTGAGAAACTTCAGCTTATCAAATCAATACTTTTCTGAGAGGCCCAAGATCTATCACAACATTTCTGATTTGTTCTACGCTTGTGCAATAAACTCTTGTAACCCTTCTGGTCCTTATCTGAAGTGCTACCAAACACCACCAATTGTGTTGCAACAGGGGCTTCTTAAGGTTTTGCATGTTTGGTGTGTGGTTTTGTTGTGGTTTGTTTGTTTGTTTGTTTTTTTCCTTTGTAATTCAGAATTAAACCAGAAGTTGACTTTTGTATTTGATAAATTAGTTCTATTGCTCTGAAACACTTGGCTCCAGTGAATGTCCTTGTGTTTGATTCTTTTCAAAATTGCATTTCACATTTTCTTCCTTACATCTTTTGCAGAGGTAAATCGCAATTCAGAAATGGAAGAGTTATCTTTCCCACCCACAAGTGCCTACCTGTAGCTTGTCAGCTTATCTGCTACCTATCACTTTTGGATTTTTAGTTTTATTTTTTTTACTCAATAGTACCTGATTTGAAATAAACCTTTAATTTGCCATCACATGTGTTGCAGTTTGTTCAGGGGCCATAGTTTCAATATTTTAGGCACCAAATGGTGGGGCTGATATCTGGTTTTCTTTAACTCTTTTTCAAACCAGATCATACTGGCCTGGCAAAGCCTCAGTGCCTGTGGGGTAAGTTGACTGGTGATGATTATTTTACCAGGTCTCAGGCTGGTGCTGCTGTGATAAGGCAACTGTCAGGCTGAGGTACAAGTGTAGCCTAAGTCTGGTACTAGAAGCTTTTGAGAAAGCCAGATATTTTAAGCTGATATTTGTTCTTTTCTTGCGTGTTCTGCCAGAACTTGAATGTATTAACTTACGCATGTACTAGGCCATACTTCTGTACTAATCTATGTACTATGCTGGCTTTGATATTTGGTATATAGTACAAAAAATATAATCTTTAATTTGAAATGAAATGGGTGTCCACAGCTTTTGCAAGGCCAGCATTCTAGCCTAGCACTAATATTAGCCCTTAAGTAGTTTATGGCGAGTTTTTGTTCATTTTTTTCTCTCAAGGAAATGTTTCTGTAACCTACATGTGGTACCCTCTTCAGTCTATTGTCATATACCTGAACAAGGAGCGTGTTTACCTAGTTTCCTTTCAGAGATTCTGCATGAATGGCCACAGTAAACTTTTGGTCACCTCTTCACGTTTAGATAAAATGAAATAGTTTGGAGTTTCTTTATATTTGGATGTCTGAGAATGAAAAGACAAAAGATTGTTTGATACAACTATACATTAAAAAAAAGTTTCACAGTATGCAGTTCTGGAGTTTAGTCTAATCCCTTCTATCAATATGTGGAAGGATGAGAATTGGAAAAACAGAGACCACAGGAAATGCATTTCCTCATCATGCTCCCACCCCCCCAAAGGAAAAAAATACAACCCTGTTACCATGGAAAAATCAACATGATAGAGAATTGTTGGATCTCCAATACCATTTTTTTTTTTAAATCGAATTGGTTGCAGCTGTACTAAGAAGCAGCAAATGTTTTGCTATCTTTGCTGCCAAATAATAGATTATATTTGGAAGCAGAAGACTAATGAAAAAAATACAGTTCAGAAACCTAGCGATTGCGAAGCTTCAGGCATAAGAAAGGAAACTGTTAGCTTGCTTTCTAAAGCATACTGGGCTCTGAAAATATGAGTTTTATTTTTTAGATGTAGTGTTAAGTTATATATAATATCACTTCCTGAGGATTCAATTTTTCACCATGGCAGTGAACCCAAGCTTCATGCATTCTGATGGCTATAATTTATCTGTTTACCAGCAGCAGCCATCTGCTTGGAAAATCATTAACTCAAACTTGGGGAGAGGGAGGTAGCAAGGCAGGCAGAGCTAGCTAGAAGAAAGACTTGTCTCCAGGAGGGATAGTGGGCATGAAGTTCTCAATTCTCTTTGTATCTTCAGTACTGTTGGACAGCTTTCTTCCTTGTAAACAGAAAAAGTGGTGATTTTTTTCTTTTTTCTTTTTTTCTTTTTTTTTCCTCTTTTTTCTTCTTCTTTTTTTTTTTTTTTTTTTTTATTTTATTTTATTTTATTTTCCTTTTTCTTTTTTTTTCCTCCACCGAAGGTATTGTACTACCATACAACAGACTGCGCTGGGGCATGAGTGTCTGAATCGCATTAGGATTTTGGTGTCTCAGAGATCATGCTATTCAGTAAGCGCCTTTCTCCCTGCTCAGCTTGCAGGATTTTCATCTAACTTCCTTGTCTGAACTTGCAGGTTTTGAGAAATTCCGAGACTGAACTTGCTGAACTTCACTGTTACTGGGTAGAGTTATCTGTATTTCGCTTTTTTGGCAGTTGAAAAGGGTTTGACATCAGCCAGAAGTGACATGATCTCTAAGTTAAGCAGTTGCTGCTCACCAGCTGGGTTCCCTGCTCTCCACTGCAGGGCTGTTTCAGCCAGCACTCTCTGCTTCACATCTGGAGCACACCTGGCACTGGTGTAGGGCTTAGCTGAGGACCACCAACTCTTTTAACTGTGGTGATTTTACCAACGGTGACCAAATCACTATGTCACCTTAATGGTTTTATTCAGATAAGTAGCATCTGCAGTTTAATTGTATGAAATTATTAGATATAAGAATGAAATAGAGAAAAATAGTTATTCTGTTAAACTTCCTATAAACAGATGTAAAAGTGTAGCTTAATCTTGCACAGGTGAATGGAAGCACTTTTTCAGTGCTTCCGTAAGAAACTAGTAAGCTAAATCAGTAATGCCATATGACATAAAGGAGAAAAGAAATATCTTTACAACATCAAGCAAGGATTTAGCAATCTCTTCTGTGTTCATGGCACTGAGCGACTCATCAAATATCTCGGCAACAAGCAGTAATACATTTTATGGTATCTGACCACCAGACACGAATGTATGTATGTAATGTAGTTGAGTGGTATCCATGCAAACTGTTTTCTGTTGAATTTCTGGTAGGTGGTAAGATATTACTAAAACATGCTGTGGTTTATGATTTTTAATTTTTTACATTCTGGTGATGAATGATGTAGGAATTTAAACCTTTAATAATCTCTTACAAAACAGATCACTGACACCTCCTTCAGCAGCCTAGTGCCTTATAGTACAAATTGCTGTTACATACGACAAAGAGAGCTAACCAATGGGCTCTGTGTTACTTGCTACACCCAATAGTACCCTTAAAAAGCTCTATGTTTTTTCTTCTATCGGGAGTACATTGATCAGATCAGGCATTCCTAGAGTAATGTGCACAGTGGTGAAAAGTAATGAGCAATTGTCTTTGGAGATATGGGATGCCTGGTAGCTGAGGGTGAAAATCTCAGCCTTCTGTTGGTTATAAAAAAAGATGGGATCAGCACCTTGCCAGCTCAGCATCTGTGGTGAAGTTGAAGCCTGTTTGGCAGCATAAGTTTAGGTGGGTTAGTAAAGTAAATACCCATTTTCCTCCATAGTAATGAAGCATGTTTTATACAAGATGTTGTTGCATATCACAAAACATCTGTTTATAGCATTTAAAAAAGAACCCAAAACATTGGTGGAAAAATGCACTTCCTTCACTCTTTCAAAAGCTAATGTATACCTGGATTTTTAAGCTTAAATTACTCCTAGTATGTATAGAATTATTGTAGAATTCTATAAAATAGAACTGTTAAAGCAGAATGATAAATAGAATTCAAAGACCTGTTTGTTTGTTTTGCTTTGTTTGTTTGTTTACTTGGATGCCTATCTTGAGTATGGACATCATGCTAGACTTTTCACTTTGGACAGATAATTTCCTAAAAAGAAATTTGGATTCTGAAAGCTTGCAAGTTGCAAATGTTTAATTTGTTTCATCAACTATAAATTAGTATATTTTGGAATGAATTAAATTCTAATTAGTGATCTATTATTCACATTAATTTGAATTTGCTTAACATTATTCTAATTTTCCAAATACAGTCTTGGCCCTGCTACTATGGGGCCTTCGGGCAAACACAATCATAAAAATGCAGGTGTGTTTAGCAGATATAATAAAACTACAATAAAAGTGCAGGTGTGCAGAGCAGGTTTATCAAGTGGTGCTTCTATAGACTAAAACATACTATGACATTATATGAGTTAATAGGTAATCCCTAGCGCTGCAGCTCTCTGATTGCCCTTCCTCCATCGTCTTCTCTCCAGCGTGGCTGAGCCGTTTTATCAGAGTATGCTCTGACTCACTTCCCATTCGATTTTCTCTCGCAGATGGCATCATTTCATCTCCTGCACTCAAAGTGACAAGTGACACTGTAGCACTGACTTTATTGTATTAGATTGTACTAGCTGTGATGAATATATAATCTGTGTTGCAACTTCCTTTGTCTTTGCCTTACGCAGCAGTGGGTGAAGTAAGAAAACACAGGGAAGCTAATAGAGGGCTTCAGATACTACTGCTGTGACTTTGAGCATGAAGGTAGTAACAGTAATATCATTATTGGTCCCCATGTAGTAGTGCTGATAATGAGTTTTTTCCTAGCGTGCCAGGGAACACAGAGGCATACAGCTGACTCACTGGCTGACGTTGTCATTTTGGCACACAAACAGTTGGTAAAATGCTGCCAGTTCTGTCTTACTGTGTTGGATGTATTTGCCCAGAGCTTTTAAATTCCTTTCCAGAGCTGGCAGTTTTGGTGGAACTGTAACCTATGCATCCCATAACGCTTGACTTTTTAAAACTCTGAGACATGAAAGTATTTGATATGTTGCCAAAGTGATGATATTCCAAAACCCAGTGTGAAAGGTTTATTCTTTTTATGCTGCTGCTATGATAGGCAGGCACTGAATTTTGTTGAGAGGGGAAAAAACATGTTGTGAAAGACCTTCCCACCACACATGCTCTATTTTACCTTTCATCAAGATTTGCTGTGGCTGGCTGATTTAGAAATGGTTTGATGGGTGACGAAACAGATCTACATCTGTGCTTGGTAACTAGGGAAATCCATTACAAGGTCTGCATGTGACTGGATCTGATCTTGACAGGGGAGTACCTGTACTGCACAGCAGAAGGGATGACAGATAGAATAGGATGTCAAAATAAAACACACACATACACAGAGCTCACTTGGATTGATATCTGACATGTACATTCTTTTGATAACGTATGTGCAGTCATCATGGGCCAACAGTCTGGTCTTCAGCTCTGGAGAAGTTTTGCCATAATTGTGCTACTGTTTCTCACACTATCACTGGCATGCAAATCCTGAGAGCCACAAACCTTGGAGTCAGTACAAGAAATATTGAAAATACTCTCAGAAAAACATTATTGGTATAACAAATTATTATTTTTTTTAGTACTTCTTTTTCTGTAAAGACCTTAAAAAGCCAATCTTCCATCCCAGTGTTGTTTTTCTGAGCTTTCTTTCAGCTGAAAGGAACATTCTGTAGGAGTTTCGCTTCCATTTGTGTGTTTGTTCTCTGCAGTGACTTTATTTACCATGTAAAGAATGGTGATTTTTTTTTTTCAGTAGTTTTTCAAGAGAATCTTCTGAAGCTTGGCTTGATTTGGAGGGGGAAGAGGGGTCAAGATAACAAGAAAAACCTCTTCCAGGTAAATAACCGTATGTTCTTGCCTGCAGTAACATTTCTCTAGCAGTTTCACTTACATAGTGAACTAATAAAGACCTGCAGTATGGGGGCGGGGTTTGTACCTAATTATTTTAATAGATATTTTTCAAGCTTTTAATGCTCTATGGTGATGCTTAATTTACTAAGCACGTCTCCGAGGTCAAACTCGGAGACTATTCCCCTAGTAGAATATAGGGAAATGAGGCACTCTTAATGTTTTAGGGTAAGTGGAAATTCATCTTAAAGTGCAAGGTCATGCATGGTGCAGAAAATATGTTTCTAAATGCCTGCCCTTTGCTGTCATGCAGGACTTCACTGCTTCTTCCTAGTGGTCCTGTCTTTCATCCATTTCTCCACACTGCTTCATGTAGCAGAGACCAAACCAGTCAAGTTGAGATCCAGCCATTGTTAACTTTAGAACAGCTTTCTCCCCAGCATTGTTTTCTTTGAGGAATTATAACTGGAGACCTGGAACAATTGTAGAAGACTGGTGAAGATGAGAGGGAGAAAAAGTAGCACGCTTACATGTATCCAGGAAAGATTTGTCCTGCTTTATTTACTTTTTAGCTTGGAAATAGTACATGTAAACAGGAAAAACTCTTTTCTTCTAATTGCAGTGTCTTCTGTGGTAACAGAAGTTCCCTGTGGCTGAATTCCAGGGCCCAAAATTGGTACAGATCTGCTAATTTTGCTTGCTCTGTCACACTAGAATGAATCTGATCATGTCTGGATGTTCTGATCGAACTTGTCTCACAATAGATGCTTATTGAGAATGGAAAAAAAGTCTCAAGTGCAGCAAATTCAATTTACTTTGCTTCCACTTTATCTCAAAGAAAATAGGCTCTGTCTTCAGGTGAAATTTCAATGCAAACAGGGGAATGTTGTTTTGTGTCGTTTGTTTGTGTTTTTTCAAAGCTAAAAAAAAAAAAAAAAACCACCACCAACAACAAAAACCCAAATGCCCATATAAAACCCCAAGCACCCATGAAGCAGAAATTATGCTTGAGTGTATATATGATTTTATCAGTTTCTTCCATCAGAAAGTCCACAGATGTAAAAAGACTGTTTTGTCTGAAGTGTGTTGTTTTAGGAAAGCATAGCTGTCGTCTTTAGCCTTTATCCATCTTCCAGATTGTAGGAGATCTCTTGACACTATCAAAATGTAAATGTGTCCTGTTGCAGGCTACATTTTGACATTAGAATGAAAGTCTTGACTGATAAATCTGGAGTGACTAGTTAATATTCTGTATACCAGACATAATACATTATTTTTTAATGTCTTATGTTCCTTTCCAAAAGTATAAATTCCAGCTGCTTTATTAAATTCTGCTAAACAGTTTTGTAAAACAAAGCGTGTATATCCATGTAGATAGACCGTTCAGATATGTATACAAAAGTTAAGCATACCAGAGAAAGATCATTTCGTAACAGCAAGGGCACTAGAGCAGGAGTGAAGCTCTGAGTCCCCTATGAGCTTTTATGTAATATTTTCTGACTTTGTAAATAATTTTGAACTGTACATGTACAGCAGTCATTGGTCATCTTTGAGCATAATGTAAACAGTTCAGCTGGAGTGCTGTATTTTCAATAGTTTCAAAATACTGACTTGCAGTCTAGGGGGAAAATCTCTCCTGCTGCTACAGGGAATACAGCATATGAAGTATATATGTATTTTTTTTTTAAGTTATAATAATACTGAAAGCAACGTTACTACCTACTAATATCATGTTAGTTTTAAATATGTAAGAGAAGCAGTGTGTTAATTCATTTTCATACAACGCATATGATTTCTCATCGAAGTGAGCAAGAAGTCTATCATGTATATCAGAAGCATATATGAGATGGGCTATAAGATCTGGAATTATCTTGTTGATAGGAATATACTAATTCCTGAACAACGACAGAAAGACAATGTAGACTTCTTTTAGAAATCAGAAATGGGGAATTCACAGTTAATGTTTTATAAGAATCTGTGCAAAGTGGTGCAGTAAAATTAATGAAGCTTAAGTTCGTTTAACCCATTGAAAGATGACTTGCCTAATGTACTCCGTTATCACGAATAATTCTGCCTTTTTACTTGTAAAGTAGTAGTAAATAATGAAAGAATCAGATCATGGAAATTAAGCAATCTTTCTCTTTGTTCTAATAACTGTGCCTTGAATCTCACTCTGACCTTTAACAAAGGCTCCCTATAAACACATAGACAGCACATGGCCATTGAGGGTGTGGGAGGTGGTAACACAAAGAGGAGAAACAGGATCATGAGGCAACATAGTGGAGAATTTGAAGAATAGTGTCTTATATAACTATTGATCCATCCCTGGAACTTTTCAATTATTTTAACAAATAAATGCAAAAAAAAATTATTAGGAAAAAAATTTTGTATGAGGAGCTGCTTTTAAATAACTAAAGAATGAAACGGGTTAGTTAGCGAACACTTGTAGCTGGTTTGATGATGTCAAGTCATTGCATAGAGAACTGCAACTTTAAAAATTATTTTTTTTTAGCTGACAGCCTTGCACTTTTCCAAAGGTGCTTTTGGTTACATGGTGGGAGAGATCAGTTCTGTGTAAACAAGTGCTTAATACTCATCTGGAATGTGAGTATTGTAGTTGTTTAGTGGTTTTGATGATGTAGAGATTTGGACCCAGGATCTGACTCCGCAGACGATATGTAGGAGTTTTTTTCCACACTTAGTTCAACTTCTTTCTCTCAAGCTCTCCAATTTAGCTTGTATAAAATATTCACTGGGCTGGACAAAAACTACTTAGACATTTGAAGTGTTTATGGCAACTGGAAATGCTACCTTCTTTTTTTTAAACAATATTTTTCCTCTTCAGCCTCCCTGATACTACTGCTGAAGGATCTTTGTCCAAATATGTAATAGAAACAAATTGCGTAACCATGAAACACACAATAAAACAGATTTCTTTTCCAGGAGGCTCTTCCAAAGATGAGTGTTCAGCCTTCTGAGAACAAATGACTGTCCTGATGAGCAAGTAGTGAGGGTAAATATGTAGACTAGAACACGATGCTGAGGGCAGTGTGTTGCCAACAAACTCTAGTTGAATCAGGAGATTTGCTCCAGGAGCGTGCTTCTCACATAAATGAAAATGGTCATGTGAACACACCCTTAATATGAAGAATGTGTCTTTCAAGTTACTCTTTTAAGACATTTTTTTATCTGTCTTTAAGTTGTGGTTTCGCAAGTCTGCTACCAATAGCTTCTGGAGATGACTGCAGATAAATCTGGTCTGTGGCATTTTTCAGGCAGGCATGATCGTCTGCCAGGCCAGCACTGAGCCAACCAGAAGCTGTGGCAATATGGGCAACATGAAGCAGAATTTGAACTAATGTTAGCATGCCTTTCGGTAGGTTTATTGACTTGATTTCTGTATTGTGCTTACTTCATCCGTGCAGTTTCCAGTTGATTTGGAGTGGTGACTGCTTTTGTCTA
The DNA here is from genome assembly GCA_013399365.1 of Pampusana beccarii. Classification (NCBI taxonomy): domain Eukaryota; kingdom Metazoa; phylum Chordata; class Aves; order Columbiformes; family Columbidae; genus Pampusana; species Pampusana beccarii. The sequence continues at coordinate 1,263,769 of VWYH01008420.1, forward strand.
CAGAATGCTTTCCAGATATATTCCTAAACCTGTTGATAACCAGAATCATGGATGTGACTGCTGAATGAAAACAGTGGGTGAAAAGGTGATTGCTAGATGTTTGGAACCCTACAGGGAAGAAAAATGAACAAACAAAAATGTATTACTAGCACAACTAGACCAATACTGTGAGAAAACACCCAATCCCAGGTGATGAAAAGATGCCGTTAGTCTCACAATTGCACAGTGAGACGAGTCGGCTGATGAAGGTCTGGGAGCAGAACAGTCCATTTTTTCTAAGATGAATTTGTTATTCAAGTTAGTGTACTTAGAGTATTCCTGATCTTTTATGGGGCTGAAACCTTTCTTCATGCATTAATTATGAAATAAATCTTTCTTTAGTGTTATGAACAGTACTTCAGCACTATCACTAGCTCTAGGCATAGACCCCAGCAACAGTCTTACGTGTGACTTGGTTTACCATGGTAATTGAATCAAAATTTACTGTGCCCAAAGCAAGGCTATACATAAAGCATTTTGGAGCAGGAGTCTATAGTGTTTATGTAGGTGATGCCACCTATGTTACCGTATACTGGTTCCATCATTTAGGAGAAACAGCAATGTAATAAATTGTATTTTTTTCCTCTACCAGTAGTTATTAACGAACTGGACAGGGCCTCTTTCTTTAAACTATAAGATTATTAGAAAATACGAATTATTTCCACATCAGTATCTTGGCACATCTTGCAGATACTTTCAGCAGAGAATAATAATTTTCTACTTCTATAGTCTAAGTCAAGGTTAAAAAGCAAATTCTTAACACAAATGTTTCACATAAAATGGACTTAGTTCACTCTGGTAAATATGAGAATAAACAGATTCGAGTACTACCAATACCTGAAAATATTTTGTTTGAAAGCATTCACATAATCAGAAAAAACAGGGCTGAAGGAAATTTGGGAGGTCATCTAATCTATGGAACTGTCTCATAAATCTTTATCTCTGCTTAAAAATCTCTAGTGAAATAGTTTCCAGAATGTAATTAGGTGGCATGATCCACTTCTTCACTGACTTAGAGTGAAAAAGAAATGCCGCCTTCTGAGACATTTCCCTGTTAGCAGAGAGAAGTCACCATTCTTGTCCTGTTTAGTGAGTGTGGAAGTTATGGTCTCCTTTTACCTTTCTGGTAGCTTTTCTACAGTTTGAAGTTTATTAGCATGTATTTTCAATGTAAAGACTTTTTTTCATCTTTTAATTTTATTGCAGTGCTTGTGAGAATCTGATGTATCTGCGGATACTGACCCTACTGGGGAAGGTGGAAGGATTGCCTAATGTTTTGTATATGACATTCCTGTTTTATCTGCTAGTATTTGAACATTTTTAGTGATTGGCATTGGTGATTTTTGCTCAACTTAAGCTAGTTCTCATTTTGGATTAGTTCTTTTGATTGTTCTTACTGGAGTATGCTACTCTATCCAGTTTTTGAAGTAGTCCGCTCCTCCTGCAGCACTTCTCCCAGCCGTGCAGTTCAGTGCTAAGCCCCGTTTTTGTGAAATAATGCAACTTCGGTGCTTACTTGCAAGTTATAACCACTTCTCTGGAAGCGTTAAGAATAAAGATTGAACGTATTGTGTCTGAACAACGGACAGATGAAAAAGACTGCAAGTACAAGTATCCTCAGTGTATTTTATGAGGAAAGAAGTCATTGTAAATAGGCTAAAGTATTGTACAACTATTGTATCATCCAAGAAAGTTTGGGGGATTACAGTAGAAAGCTGATCGATATATATATAAAGTTCCAAGAAATGTTTTTTTTGTCTTCAAGATTGATGCAAGTTGAAAACTTGCTGAGCAAAAATATTTAGAAATAAGGGCAATGGAACTGGCAGGAGTGTAGCTACCTTAATCAATAATAAAAGGATAATCTGTCTTTCTTTGTGGTACACAAAGCAATAATCTGTTGTTCAGATTGATTAGATGCCTCAGCTCTGCTTTGATTATTAATCAATCTGTAAAACAGCTTATTGTGAGTACAATACAAAGTAGTAGAGATTAGGGGTAGTAATGACAGTGATATTAGCAGAAGGGAGCGAGTCCTTTTGTCATGATGTGAAAAAAGCTGAACTGAGATGGGGTGGGTTTTGGTTTTGGGCAGGCTTTCTGTTGATACACATTTGAGTAGCTTTACTGCAGCATCAAGTTGCAGAGCTCTAAAAGGGGGTCTAAAGGGTGAACTTACACAAATCACAGTGATTTTGTTCTCCAATACACAAATGTAGGAACTGCCATTCGCTTGATAGGGTAAGAATGCGCAACATGAGGACTAAGAAATCCGGAAGGTCTTGGCTAGAAAAAAAACCCGACCAGTTTGGAAATGTGCTTTTGTCAGATTCATTCTTTGCAGGAATAACTTTTTTCATTGCTTACTTACACCCAAGCCTAGGCTTTCAGCTTTTGTCCTTTTTAAGTTATAAGGAAGATAAAGTACCCTCTTATGTAATTTACGTATTTTGCACCGTATGCCAGGGATTATATAATTGCCAAAGTTACATAGGTGATGTTTTCACTTCAAAAGAAAGGGAAAAAAAAAAAAACCTTAAATTGTCCCGATGTCTCATTACTGTCTGAAAAGAGGAATTGGGGTTTTGCCTTTTTTTTTTCTTCTTCTTTTTCATTTTTGTCTTCTATTAAGAGGCTCGAATATACCGGTTTTACTGGAATTTATGAAACAAACTCTATAAAAAGCAGGATGACTTAAGACCCTGAGCAACAACCTTTAAGCTGGCTGTTCTTTGAGTCCAGAGTTGGACCAAATGAGAGAAGCAAAAGATACCATTATGAAAATTTGAGATACATCTTCTGAAGAATTTCCATTTTTTGAACAGTATTGACATACATGACTGATAATGCATTATGTTGAGAGTATAAATTTCACTGCATTCTCAATCTTGAGTTCTTTCCAGTGGTGTTGTGTTTGGGGTTCAGTTTTGGGGTTGGGGGGGGCTGGTTTTTTTGTTTGTGTTGTGTGTTTTGGTTTTTGTGTGTTTGTGTGTGGGTTTTGTTGTGATGTATTGTTTTTTGTGGGGTTTTTTTTTGCGTGTGTGTTTTGGTTTTGTTTTGTTTTTTTAGAATGAAATAATGAAGCTGGTGATAAAAGATGCCTATAAAAATTCTGGCAAATTTATTGCTAAACAGCATGGGTTGATTTTTTTTGTTTTGTTTTGTTTCTTCCTGTCCAGCTGGTTATTAGGCCTTTCCAACTGTCAGTGTCTCATGTAATCTCCTTTAATAGCAGCACATAATTAGCTTTATGCTGATCAGAGGCATTGAGGGTAGTGGTGGTAATATTCAAATAAAAATATCAAAATCCCAAGGAAGATAACTTGAGAAGACATATGTCTAAGCCAGTATTTATTACTCTTAGTCCTGAAGTCTGTAACTGTTGATTTATGCATATGAGCTTTGAACTGTGGTATGGAAATGTATCAATTAAGAATCTACAGGAGTTCTGGTAGGAAAGTACAGATGTCTCTCCAAACAGTAATATATCACTTTTTTTTTTCCCCCCATGCAGTCCTGTTCTCACTTCAGATATTGAATTTTTTATCGTCTAGTTTCTTATTTAGAAAAGGTAACTAAAATTATAGTCTTGACATTGCTCTATTAGAAACAAATTGTCTCCATTTTTAATCGTAATCCAGAGCCCTATATACACAATATACTTATGTGTACTTCACGGAAGTGTTTTATTAATGGTTTCTACAGGATCACAGTTTTTCAGTGGTTTTTATGGGTGACTTTCAGGTGGTTTTGTTTTACTGCACATATTTAATAAATTATTTGTGTATAAAATTACCTAAGTCAAATTGGTTCCAAACTGTCGTGTAATTCTGGAGTGTCAAAACTCCAAGTGTATTTCATACTTCTACTTTGTGCAGAACTGGAATCTGAAGCTTTACCTCTGTAAGTACAACATGGTAGCCAGTGTTAGGAAGGCCATTAGAGAGTGTTGATGTCACTGTAACTTTTATTATAGAAGCATGAATTTCATTTGTTTTAGAGATCACTGTATTTGAACAGCTGTCTTCCTGAGGTGTTCTGGTTTGCGCATAGGGTTGGACAAATCAGTTATTCTGTGATAAAAGAGGTACCCAGCTAAGTAAGGGGCAGGATTTCAAACAGTCTAGACAGATATTTATTGACTAGATCTAGGAAATTATTTGGTTCACGTGCTGCCTGGATCCCAGACACTACTTAATGATGCATTAATTAGAGAGTCCATGTGCTGAACATCAACCTCTGTACTCTGCTTTACAGTCAGCCAGAAAAAAACGAACGTGACTTAAAAAAAAATACACCCCGACAGGTGAAAATTGTGTCTCCTGCATTAAGGTTCTTTAAACCTGGAAGTGTCTTAGAATTTAGGCTTTCAGTTCTTCAATAAAATATCACAGTTTCCTTTTTGTTCTCTGGCATTGTAATCCATTTGAGGATTCTGTCAACACCCCTTTCAAAAACTGCATAAAGCTGTTAAGATTTGTAGGACAAAGATCAATACTAGTTACCTTTTACTCGTAACTTGAAGTTCACAGCCAGATCTTCCTCCAAGAGATGTTTCAGTACTAGAAAATAAAAAGCAGCCGTCTGTTTCTTTATGGTTCCCTGTTGAAAGCAATTACTGGTACTACTATAGGTATTATTTTTGGCCTAGATTTTTGTTTAGGGATTGTTTTGGTTGTCCACTGCTCGCCCTAACTGACCAGAATGTAAGGACATGTCTGAATTCTTACAGAATGGTGGGATAGATACCGAGAGAGTAAGCGCAGCACTTGAAATGTTGACTAGATGGGAAGCATGTGGACTTCTCCCAAAAGAGGTCTGTCAAGATGTATTGCAGGATCAATTCCTTACCTTCCTCCTTTAATTTCCTGCATCATTTAACTGGTGTTTTCTGTGGCAGAACTGCTCCTCACATCAGTGCTTCTCTTTATGTTTATTAATAAGTAGTAGCTTCTTCTGTACAAGATTTTTTTGGCAGGTAGTGGTGAATAGAATCTCTCTGGGTTGCGGATACAAACTAAAGACAACTCCCAGGCCTTTTAACAAGAAATCAAAACCCGTTAGTGATGCACGGGAAACAGCCTGTAGTTCAAATGAAAGCTCCCCTCTGTGTGCCCTGCCCTGCTCCCCGCCCCTCACCCCGATAAATTTAATTTAAGATTAAACTCTTTCCCTATTCTTTACGCTCATGTTTTCTGACTTCTCTCGGGAGCTTATTCCCTCCAACCAAACTTCCTTGTACCTCAAACCACCTCTGGTTGAGGAGTAGTTTCAAAGTGTTGGGTGGGGGAAAGGAAATGCTTACGTTAATGGTTGGAGTCAATGATCTTAAAGGTCTTTTCGAACCAAAATGATTCTATGATGCTAAAGTCAAATGAAAAATAATATACAAATGTACAAGAATAGATGAGGATGTTTTATATAAAACTGTACTCTTAAAAAAATAGTACTAAATATTTTGAGACACTTAAAGATGTGAACTAAGTTCTATATGCAAAACTTTTAAAATATCTTGATACAAAGGCCGTAAAACGACTTGCTTTCCAGTTAAATTTAATTACATCTTAATTCAACTACATCTGTATGAAAAGAAACAGAACAAAGTCAAGCAAGCATGAAGGCAAAGTTAAGCAGAAGGAAGAGGCCTAAAATGAAACACGAACTGCTACAAACTTCAGTTTTAATGCCTGCTGAACTACCCAACTTTCTGAATCACTGTACTTACAAAGCGTATTATGAAGCTCACTCGTAAACCAACATGTAGACTGAAAGATATTGAAACCATTCTAACCTTTCTGTTGTAGCTCAGGATAGATTTTTTTGGTATTTTTGTTTCAATGCTCGGCTGTGAAATGAAAAGGAAAAAGTATGCCTAATGCTTTTTCTTGAAAGCCTTCAAAATATCCCCAGAGGTCAGCACAGACAGTCACCTTTAACATAATTATCAATAATTTCAGGTATATGCCCTACAAAACCTGAAAAGGAGGGAATAAATTGGATAACTTTCTTCAAAACAACTGATAAGTTTAGAAAGTCCTGGTTTGTTGGGGGAGGCGTGAGGGGCCCTGTGTGGGCGATTTTTTGTGTGTGTGTGTGGGTTTTTTGTTGTTGTTTTGGTTTTTGTGTGTGTGTGTGGTGTTTTTTTGTCAGACCCCTGCTGATGTGCAATACCATGCTGGGGTTTTTTTTGGTTATATATCTGAAACTCTGTTACTCCAGTCATGTATACTCATGGAATAGATTAATACAATACTGTGCTTGCTTTGTGAACACACTTGAGAGAGATGTGGAAGTCTCAGAATGTGGAATTATAAACAGTCTTCTCTCAGACCAGGGGTCTGTTTTGCAGAAAGCCAAGAGAATTGCAGAGTTGAAGATGGACTGCCAATGGTTTTGCTGAAATTTGATCCTGTGCTTTGTTTGGGGGTTATGTTTACTGCCTGTAGCTACTCTCTCTTCCTTGTCATTTCTTCCTCTCCAAAGTCCTTTATTTTTATTCAGCAGAAAAGAAAACTTTCCGTAGTGTAGAGATAGTACAAAAAATTGTTATAATGCAGGCATCCTTAGCACTAGTTTGTAATAGGCTTTTCAGGCTTGTTCCATTAACAGTTCATTAAGAAACAAAAAACCCTGAATAATGTTTCAAAACTTCATTCTATAGTAGTCTCTTTACTGATGTTCTCGACACTACCTCTTACATATGCAAAGTAGTTCTGCACAACTATTAATTGGATCTTTTGGGAACGATCAGCAGAATTTCCACGTTTCAACAAAACCAAATGGCTATAACTTAAGGCTGTGCTAGATCACTGTAAGAATATCAGCTGTGGGAATTTCACCCAAAAGAATAAGGCCTGAAAGAAACTTTATCTCATGGCCGCTGCATGCTCATGCAGTTTGCCATTGAGAAGAATGTAGAGGAAAGTGTTACCAAGTGTTACATAGTGCAAAAAGTGGGCTGAAAGTAATTAGCAACTATATTGGTGAAAAGTAATTTGTGTTTTGTGAAATGTACACATTCTAAGAGAATATAGTTTCACAAATTCCTTTTGCCAATGTTTCCTTAATCCAGCAGAGCTGTTTTGTATCACTTAGAATACTGAGATTGGTTTGTTACCAGTGGCTGCTTCTATATTTTTAACGCATGGGTTGGATTAGTCTTGTTAGTGTCTCTCCGTTGATGTGTGAGGCCACCGCAGGCTGCTCTTGCCTCCTGCTGCCACAGGAGGTTATTTCCCAGCCAGGCAGCTTCAGGTTCCTCCCCAGAGTTCATTTTGGCCACATTCTGGAGGAACATAATATGTCAATCCACTGAAGAAACAGACAAACAAACAAATGAACAGAAATCTGCTGCCTTGCAACCTAAGCAGTGTTTCTCTTCTTTTAAGTAAGGTGAAAGACCTTCTTCTAGGTAAATTATTTATCAGGCAGCTCTTTGAGCCACCTGGGAACGGACCCTGTTCAAGTTTGTCAGTTAAGAAATAAGCTCCTAGAGCAATTCTGAGCATCTTTGCATTTTTCATCATAGAGTGGAGTCAGCTGTTCTGCTGGTCCTTATGGGCTTCTCTGATATAGCCAGTTATTGGATGTTTAAAACTTCAAGTGGAGTAAAACTACTGGAAGTACAAGCCGATACATTCTCTTTGGATAAGCAGTTTAGTAACTACCAGAACGGGGAGAGAGAGAATTTCACTTTTGTGGCAAAGAAATAAAGGCAGAGAGTTCCTTGAGGAGCAAGCAAAGTATGGGAAGGTTACAAAGGCAGGTGAGAATAAAGAGGTAGCATTTGTCTATGTGCTGTTTGGAAGTTTGTATCTCTGCTGATACATTAAAGCTATTTTGAAACACTTTCACCACTTCCGTCCCACCTCCAAGAAAAGGGAACTAATTCATAAACTTAAATAGAGGGTATTGGTTATGCAAAATGGATATTTCACATCAAAATTCAAGTGTAGTATATTAAGCTCAAGTGCAAGACACAAAATCTTATTGTAAAGCAATGAAATAAAACTAGTTTACAGGTTGTATCACTAATATGACTTTTTTAGGACATTAATCCAAGTTTACTCACACGTATGAAAACAAAGAAACATGTTTATCGAATGATTGAATTTTCTGCTATCTCAGCAGTCTTTTAAAATTATTGTTTGGAAGGTATTTACTTATTTTTTTCTTATTAATTCCAGTACGTATCATAATTGATAATGTAAGATAATGATATTAAATTCTGTTGATGCATCACTTACAGAAAGTGGTTGTACGAAATTACTGGAAACAATCACTCCTGATAAAAGTAGAAGAAAACAGAGACAAGAAAGAAAATAGATGTAAACATTAGTGGACTCCAATAAGATTATTGATTTATTTTGAGTTGCATGACAGATAAAATGGTAAAGCAAAATGTCCAGCTTCAAAAACATCGCTAGAAGAAAATACTGCAATGTAGCAGGGAATGAAGAAAATGATGAATGCTACTTTGTTAGAGAGAGGAAAAAATTCAATCCTTCTGCATGAAGTATTCATCATTTTCCTTTTTGTTGTTCAGCCCTTTAGTAAGCATTTTGCCTAGCTGTAGTAGGCAAAAATCATGTTTAAAGTCTTGGTTCATGGGTCATCTTTCAAAGATTTACATCCAAATAGTTAAAAACTTCATTAGGTTCTGTGCAACTGTTTGATGTCTGAAGTTTCAAGCAATTCTCAGAAGAAAGCGTTCTGAACAGCACATACTGCAAGGAGGGTATAATGCATATGCAGTCACATCAGTGCTGAACAGATTTCATAAAAATGCCACTGGAGATATCAGTCTCAGAGGAGAAACGCATTATTCCAAATGCATATATTCAGAATAACAATGAAAGTGCCCTCTGAGGGTTTCTGTGATGTTACACATGAACTGTGAACATTATTAGAAGGTAGGAAGGGAGAACACCTACTTCATAGTATTAAGTCGTGCAGGCTGCAGCACATATACATAAAGATGTTTCAGATGGAAAAAGAGATAGAAGCAAAAATGCTATGTGTAATGTTTTGGGTTTTTTTTGGTCTTTTTTTCTGTTGGGTTTTTTTTGTTGTGTGGTGTTTT